>JAUESI010000033.1:3433271-3455731 GCA_032275145.1 Synergus laeviventris | reverse complement strand
TACTAAAGAACATCGATTACCAATAATACAATCGGCGATTTAATTTAATTTATATATTTTTATATTTATATTAACAGACCAAAATCCATTCACAAACCATCAAAGAAATTATTCAATTTCGTATTCAACAAATTAGGTTGAAGTTTCAGACGTCTATCCCAGGCGAACTTTTTTTTTCTTCAAAGATTCACACTAAAAAAACCATCGGAAATGTTTTTTAAGCAATATTTTTAATTGTTGATAAGAAATCTTTTTAAAAAAATTCGTCTAAGTAGACGTCTGAAACTTCAGCCCATAATGGGTCTGAAAAATTATTAGCATTATGGACGCAAATTTATGCAACGAAATGGGCTTTAACGTAAAGTTGACCATAAATTAACCCCTGGAGTAGGGTTAAACCAACCCTTCATTTTCATTTTCATTTTACGATCTATTTGAAAACCGTGCGTGTGACGAGAATTGTGACTATGTAATGCAACGTGAAAAGTATTGGACTTAATTTGCATGCGACTTAATGAATTACCTCAAAAATCCAACTTTTATGCCCATGTAAAAGATTAGAAAGATAAGGTCGAGTTTAAGGTAAAATTCACGGTTGTTGACTGGCGTTGATTAATGGAATATTATTTAACTCTATTTTTATACTCCTGTGACTCCATTAATTAATTCTGAGTTCTTTTTTAAATCATCATATTCTACCTATGACAAGAGAATATTTGAAGCCATAGTTTAAGCGAAAGTAGAATCTGAAACTTTGCAACTTCAAAATTGAAAAAAAAAATTTACGAGACAGAAATGCTCTATAGGATTTGAAGTAAAATCATTTCAAACAGTATACGAAAATAACAGTTATTAATGGTCGACTAGAAAATATTACGGGCCAACTTGCCACCATTCATTGCAAAATCTCTGATTGTAAAAAACACTTCGAGTGTCATTGCTGGATGATGGTACTCATCCAGTGAATTCACCATGTCATGGTTAATTTTATAGGCATATATTACTTATCATAAAAGCAAATTTAGTTTCACCAAAATTTACGTTCGTAATTAATATATATATTTTTTTTTTTGCTAATAAAAGGAAATAGCCTAGTTTTAGTAAAAAATGTTTATTATTGTGTACGTGAAGTTGGGGAAATTAAATTTGTTCTACATGGTAATTACCACATGCCCTTAACGAGATGTAAATTAACAGTCAATTGCAAATTATCGGGCTGAAGTTTCATGCGTCTTCTCAGACGAATTTTTTTTCTTCAAAGATTCTCTCTAAAAAAATAGTTTTATTTTTTTTAAATGTTTCCAACATTGTACAGGGAAATCATGGTTAATCGAAATGGTAAAGAAACAACCGCTCGTAGAAAAAAATGCTTGGAACAAAAAATGTGTTTTTCGATGAGGTCTACAACTTTTGTTGGAAACATTTTTAAAAATTTTGCATATTAACTCACATAAACGGAAAAAACCATGATTTTTATGGTTTTACCATGGAAATCGACTAGTCGACAATTTTCATGATCATATTCGTAATTAGCGCATCAAAATACATAGGTATACACAGTTTCAAGGAAATCGGAGGCGAACCTTTTTCGGAAGTACACCTTAATATTTTTTATTGTTGATAAGAAATCTCTGAAAAAAAATTCTGAAAAAAACGTTTGAAACCTCAGTCTACTTGCAAAATGAAAATTTTGATACAATTTGATCTAATTTTATGATATTATTGTGAATTAATTAGAATAATTAAAGTCTCGAAATTTGAATGGGTGGAAAATAATATTATATAATTATCTAATTAACGAGGCGTTAAGAACCTTTACATTTTTTACCTCGATTATCGGAGCACATATTGTAAATATAATCGATATCCCATTCATAAACTAACTGAACCAAGCGTATGTGTGTGAGTGCGTATTTTACGGCATAATGTTTATGTACAAATTTAATTTCGCTAACTTTGGTAATCATGAATATTTTTTGCTAAGACTCAATTGAAAAAGATTTATTCAGTTTATTATTGTTACGTAAATCCCGAATTTAGTTTTTTTAGTTTGGTTCAATTTGAAATTACAAATAGATCATAAACAGGTTTCTGCGTTCGGTTTGTAAAGATCCTTTGGACATTAACTATCTGTGATTTAGTCAGATTTTCAAGTTTAATTTGTATCAAGTTTCTACGGCAATCCTGTTCTATTTGGAAATCCAAATAGAACCAAATAGATCTATAAACTATGAGAAAACAATTGAATTTTACATTGTAAGGGTTTGCAATTGAAATGTTCGCATTTCTTTAACAATTCAATAAATTATAAATTAGCTCTATGGCCAATATTTTAAATAATATCGCACAATTCTTTTATTAATTGATGGTTTATCTATAAATAAAAATAAGGTCTCTAAAATAAACTCGAATAAAAATCATTTGCTTCGGACAGCTCTGGACGGGTTATATAATACATTTCTTGACATTTCATATAAAAGATGTTCCCAGAAGTGAAAGGACATGACAAGCTTTTTGGGGGCTTCATCTCTTTGATGAAATTCCCAAGAAAAACAGGCCTTAAAGGCAGACAGTAAGAAAATACAGTCAACACAAGTGGATCGATACTCAACAACCTCAAGCGACAGTAACCTCATTACTTATTACCCTCTCTAATTTTCTGTCGCTCAGTCGATTCAGAAATACTTTAACGGTCGCGGTCAATGTACTATTGTACAAGTAAACGAACTAAATAATAATTAAAAATAAAATTGGCAATTTCGATTATACTCCTTATGAATTAAAATTTTTAATTGCACATTGCGAAGGCACATAGTCAGCATATTAATAGCAAATCTTTATCAACTCGGTTTTTATCAGTCAATGATTTTGTTTTATTTCAGAAGCAGACGTAGCAGCCAGCAAGGCGACAGGAGGTCCAACCGAATTCTACCAGAAGCTAAGGCTTTCATCAACAGTCAGTGGCACGATGGTAGCATCGACTAACAATCTGGAAGATCTTGGTGTCAGTCATCCAGCGAATGCCAGTATTGAGATTCGCCAACAACAACAGCAGCAACAAGGTCACGCTTGTAAATCAGCTCTGACGACTCAGGATAAACGCAGTAGGCTAAGTAATGTGATAAACAATCTCAGGAAGAAGGTACCTGAGCCCAAATGTGAATCATCTTCCTGTGCAAAAGATGATGACAAAAGCAGTGTTGAACGGAACCTCGAAACTCTCGAGAAATACGTCATGACTGTGCTGAATGGTGTCATTAAAGATCAGGAGGAAAACAATCGAGAATCAAGTCCAGAGAAATTTAGTGATTCTGCAAAAATTAATAATATGAAAGGTTCTAATGAGGGGTCTGTCAGACAAGGAGACGATTCCAAAGACTGTGAGAATAGACTCGAACCTTCTATACCAGCGGACGAAGAGGCGAAATTGATACCCACCAAAGGGACCAGCGAAAACCTCAGAAGTTTCGAAGAAGAGAAGAAAGATCTCAATATTTCAAAAGTGTTAACTAGTGAGAAGGAAAGTCTTCAAAGTCATCAATTTCTAGAGAGTCTGGAGTTGAGAGAAGAAACTTCGATTGCAGATCAGGAAGGAGAGATCAAGAAGAGAGAGGAAGTCAACAGAGAGGAAGAGGAAGCTGAGAAGAAAAGTCGAACCCTCGGAATAATTATAATGCAGAGGCTGATGGATCATCAGGATCAAAAAGATGCTCCTAAGGAAGCAGAAGAGTCTCATAAGATGGCGGAGGAGACTTCTAAGAAGGTAGAAGAATCTTCAAAGGAGAATTCGGAATTGCAGAGGGTTTGTACGGAACTGCTGAATGATATTTTGAACGACATTGTTCAATCGGTTCAGCAGACAGAATCAAAAGATTCAAAGAAGGAGATTCAGAAACTTGTGCGGACAAGTGGAAGTATGGAGAGTTTAACTACTAGTCTACATTGTAGTTTGCCATTGGAAAAAGTCGCCTCGGTGCTTCAAGCATGTCAGAGTCCTGAAAATGGTAGTCAAATTACTCCTAAGATTTCTACAAAAACTTCTGCAAAAGCTGCCTCTCCTACTGTTAGACACCTTTGTCTTTATTGTGACCGGAAATTCCTGTCAATCTCGTTGAGACAAAGACATACTGAGAGAGTTCATCAATTAGGAGGGGGACGGCGATCAGAAAGGAACTCTAAAAAGTCTTCTCAAAACTGCCAGTACTGCTCGGATAAATGTGTGGAGAGTTTGGAAGGTCTTTTTCAGCACATGGTTGGAAATCACGGGGACAAGTACCATGCTTGCCTTCAATGTGTGACAAGATACCCTACACGAGAGGCTTTGATCAATCACACAAATGAAACCCACAACATCAGTCCTGACAGAACTGCTGCAACATCTGTAAGTATTTTGAATGAAAATAATTTACGTTGGAAATTGAGTTTGAACTTAGAATTTAGAATGGCTCCTAGCGTAACATTTTAATTTTATAAACAATACTTGTAACACGTCTAAAAAAACAGATACAGGACAACCTATTTGTTTATAAAGGAATTATGCAGAATTACCCGATAAAAATTCGCATTATAACAGAGTGTAATTTGTTTTTCTAATCCAAATTTGTTGTTTGAATTTCAGGAAAGTCTCAAAGAGACACCTTCTGTCAAGGAGTTGATGATTCCTCCTCGAGAAAAGGTGGACATTTCTTCCAAAGACAAAAGAGTCAAAGACGATTTCGAATTTCGTGAAGGTTCTTCAGTCATCATCCCCAAAGCAATAAATAAAGATGTTTTTAGTAATCCTGGAAGTCCGGAATTCGACAGTTCTTTCTACAGCAGCGTGAGCTGTAATATTCGAGAAAATCTTTTGCATCATTTAGACGGCAAACTCCATGCAAATTCCACCCCCCCTTCAAATTCTTCCACAGTGGACCTAAAACCTCCATCCTGCTATGAACAAAGCTCCAGCCAGATGCAATTCCCTATCGACATATCCCACACAGCCATCACGCCCGTCTACAACAAAGAATACTCTTCCGAAGAATTTGACAACTCGAGCGAATATGCACAAAAGCCGAAGAAAAATAGTAGATCTCATCCTCGTAGGGTATCTTTCGAAAAATACAACTTTCCGAGGAAGTACGATGGAAAAGAGCAGTGGACGTGTTCCATAAAAGACTTGAGTAAATTCGATATCTCCACACAGTTATCTCTGCGCAAGAAGCAGCAGCTGGTCAAAGAAAGCAATACTTTAAGTAGACTGAATCAAATACCTATCCTGGGTTCATCAAAGTCTGATGTAGTTCAAACTGAATTCAGCAGATCCGATGAGGAGAGTTCAAGCTCTAGTCGCATTCTGGAAAGTGTAAAAAATACCAAAGCAGGGAATTCGTCAGAGGAGAGTCTTCAAGGTAGCAATGATGTCACAGTGGATCAGGAGACCCAATCGTCTAACAGTTCTTCTGAACTTTCCACTTCTAAAAGCACAGAATTTTTACGGGATTTTGGAAGCTTCCTTGAGTTGAGAAAATTGGACGACTCTAACCAGAATTCTGAGACGAGTAACAATGTCGTGTACGCTGAACTCACTGGCGAGTGGTCCAGGCCACGTATTTACATATGTGGAGCCTGTGCTTCTAAACAAGTGAGTATTTATGTCTAATTATGCATTCTGCTGAAGCATCAACATTAGTTGCAATTACTTAGCTCGCATGACTCAATTAGGTATAGGATTGTTTACTGTTCAAAGTTAAACTTTAGTGGGACTATTTTCGAAATTATTGTACTAACAATAATACATTTTTTTTAGGAAACTTTGAAGGAAATGGAGGACCACAAGACAGCGATGCACCCGAACGTGTGGTGTTCACACTATGAGTTTTCCGGCGACCAACTGGAGCTTTACAAGCATCTCTTCTTACCAGGAAAAAGTTTAGCGAATTCCAAAGCTAAAAACGTAATACTTCCTGAGAAAATTTGCACCAAGTGTTTCAAAAACTGTAGCAGTTTGGCTGAATTGCACAAACACATGTTAGAATGTGGAGGTGATCAGGCTTGGCTCCTGGGATTATTTGGTAACGGGAAGAAGAAATGCAAGTGGCGACCTTTTGGAAGTCGCAGCAGAAGACGCAGAAATCGAGGTATGAAGAGAAACATTCAGAATTCACAAACTCCAAGAATCAACGTTCCAAAAGAAAAGCAACCAGCTGGACCTAGAGTTCGACCTAGTGATCGTAAGAATATTTTTTTATAAGAATATTCTTCACTAAACTGCTTTTTTGAGAATTTATGAAACTTGAAAAATGTTATTATTTTTTCTAAAAATATTCTGCAAATATTGTTCCCTTCGAATTTGGAAGCTAATTGTCAAAATTCAATTGAGCTTACAAGGATTTCAATTCCACTCTATATCAATCCATTTTATTATAAAATCAGAAAATGAGATTAATGCTAATCACGATTTCTCTTTCAATTTCAGGCGAAAGTATTCAGAAGATGTTAGCGAATTTACCACTGAAAAGAGCAACTCGGAAAGTTTTGCAAGACAATGCTGCACGTTCTCAGGGTCGATTACGGAAGGTAAGAATTATTCTTTTTTTTGACTCTTTATATTTAAAACCTCAGGAAATACTTTTGTTTTAATTATTTTTGGACCCACCTTTTTTTTCGTAATTTGTACTGGACTATAATTAATTTCTAAGTCAAAAAGTTAATTGCGTAAAAAAAATAGTGTGGACAAAATGGAGAAAGAAATTTCAAAGGGGACAAGAATAACGAGCATGCACTTTGACTCGATGATTCTTGATGGACGTAACCAAGATTTTAATTGTCTTTGTTATTGCCTACGTGAGAGCATCTCTGTCTCTCTTATAGGATCCTTAGATTATTGCACAAGTTGTATGAAGCAGGCGATGTGCTTTACGCGGACAAACTGAAAGAGCTTGAAACTCGATAAAGTTTTGAAACTCGATAGCAATAAGAAAATAATGTCAGATAACTCCGTGCGAACAGCAAAGATACATTATACAATTACAGAATTGATTAACAGATATGAAAAACTTTTGCTAGGGAAACTATTTTCATGCTCACACTGAGCCTTCCTACTCTTTCTTTTAATTAGTAGTAAGATTATAGTCATCAATTACCTATTGTCTTCAAAAAGGGTGGAAAGGTGATTTTTTAAATAAAAATAGGTTCTAAAAAAATTGAAACAATCATAAACCAATAAATCGAAGCGGTACTGAAAAATTTGGTTATAAACAATAAAAACCTTGACCTCCAATCACAGTAAATAAAATTCTAATTTAGAATTCTGAAGAAATTTAAAGGCATTCAAAGGATGTTAAAAGAATCTACAAGATTCTAAAGAAATCAAAAGAACTTTAAATAAATCAAAGCAAATTCAATTAAATTCAAGGTGAATTCATTCAAATTTGAGGTCGATTCAAAATAATTCAAGGTGAACTGTAGAGAATCGAAGAATAATTGAAGACAATTCTTGGCGAATGTGATGACTGAGGTTAAATAAATGTTTATCTTAAAGTAAAAAATGTTGGTTTAAAGGCATATTTTAACCTAAAATGCAAATCTGAACTTGGTTAGTTGTAAAAGTATGAATATAAGAGACATTTACTTTTTCTTTTTTTCTTCCATTTTTTGTTACATTCCATACATTTGTTGCAAGTGCAAATAATTTCAAATTAATAACCTGAAGTACTATTCTTTGAATAAAAAAAAATAACATAATTTAAATCTATCTTCAGGTTCAAACAAAAGCAAGATCCAGCCTAGTTGAGACTTCCTCAACTCGTCTCTCGCGCAACAAAGCAGTTCTCCGCAATAAACTCCTGAAAAATGCAAAATCTTTCCAGCGAAAACTCTGCAGAAATGATAATATTTCAGCGGCGATTGAAACAGTCGTGGGTTATGATGACCAGGAAAAAATTGTTCAGGATACTAATAACACAAACAAAATCGAGGATCCATCAGAAACAAGCGGCCGTCCAGCAAGGATGGTCAGAAACGTCAAAGTCCTTAGCAAGAGAAAGACTATCAAGACAAAAGAAAGTATAATCAGAAACGTCGAACAATCAAAAACTCGTACTCTAAAATCCAAATCAGATATGGCAGTTGAAGCTTTCGTAACTAGAAGTACCCTTAAGGGCGAGAATAGTAAAATCAATGACCCAGTTATTACCAAAGGCAAATCAAATATTGCAAAATTGATTTCTCAATCTCCTGCGAACGGAACTTCTTCCGCTACTTCGTTAAAGAAAAAGAAAACTGTAGACCCAATTGCATCTATGAATGCCTCGATGAAGGCAAGATCGCAGTTAAGAACTAACGACGGAAAATTCGCTCGCAGTCCTTTAAAAATTGCTAAACCTTTTCACAAACCAGATGATTCAATTGAATCTCTCACTGCCCCCCAAATTATGAAAAAACGCGGCAAAGGCTCTTCCGTTTCGTGTCGTTTTCTTCGATCAAAACTCAAAGCTGCCCAGCATGTAATGAAAGATGCGGTTAAGACTTCAAGAAGAAATTCCAGATTATCCAGTGACAAAATGCCAATGTTGGAATCAGAAGCTGACTCCTCTACCAAAGAAGAATCCCTGGAAAAATCAACGGTTGATTTTCCGATTCTTTCACCTGTGATAAGCACCTCTCAACCAAAAGGCTTACGTTCTTCTTCAAGGAATTCGTCACTAGGTAGAAAATCTGAAGGTAGTAAAGAAAAAACTCAAAATAAGGCGGATCTTCCTACAGAAGAAGAAGAAATTGAGGTAGAGGATAACAATAAATCGGAAGAGGGAAAAGGAAAAAGACTGAAGAAGATTGTGAGGAAGGGGAAAGAAATTAATGATGTTAAAGAACTAAAAGAATTTAAAGAAGTTACAGAAGTACAGGAATTGAAGGAAACTAAAGATGAAAATATTTTCGAAAAATTGGAATCTTCAAGCGAGAGAGAAGTCCGTGGGCGACCTAAAAAGAGTCTTCCAGCAAAAATTGCCGGAAATAAAGATCTTACTGTCTGCTTAAAAAAATTCAGTAGTTCAAGTATCACGAAAAATAAAGAAGACGAGTCTAATAATGCAGAAAGTGAAACAGTAGTTACAAAAAGAGACGAAGTGACAAAAAGTTTGGAAACTAGAAATAGAAGATCCAAACAACAGGTAGTGGATAGTAATCAAATTGTAGATATTGCTCTGGAGGGTAAACGACTTTCTGGCCCGAAGGAAGATTTGCTGAAAAATCTTGGTCTAAAGTCTACTAAAACACTTAAAAAGAATATAAAGTCTTCGAAGTCGAAGAATGGATCCGAGGATTCTGATTCTACTCCGGAAGCTGGAACTAAAAAGGAGAAATTCAATGCAATGAGGAAGTCACCAAGGACTGCCGAAAAAAATTTGACGCTTGATGACTCAGATAAATCAACTGATCTTCCAAACTCAGATGAAGCTTCTAAGCCAGAATTGACCGAGAATACTAAATTAAATTCCGAAGAACAGAGTATTGATTCTAATGTTAGCGAATCGAATAAAAAAATAAGTAGTTTGGAAGCCACTCCAAGCACTTCTCAAAATAAAATTGTTGCCAAACGCAAGAAACGAAGTGAAACTTTAGAAAAAGAATCTGAAGCACCAGTAGATGAGGAAGAAATTCCGATTGAAATAGAAGTTCCTGATGCGAAAGAAAATGAAATAATCTCGAAACATCTCGAGACTCCTGAATTGATGAATCTCAGTCTGGAAAACATTCAGCAGGAATCTTGCAATTCGAACATGGACAGTGGGAAGGAAAATTCGTTGGAAATGTCGATGAACTTTGCTAAACTAAAAGTAGTGCGTCCAAAAAAAACAAGAAACTCTCGCAAAGAAAGAACGTCAAAGAGGTCCTTGAATAATGTGATTGGAATTTTAACCGAAGGCATCAATATACCGATCGAGGCACAAGAAAGCGTTGTGCTTACTTTACAAACTTCTGTAGAAATTGCCAATCCAGACAATGCATTTCAGAATAACGAGGAGTTGCAGACTGAAAATAATTTAACGAGTGAATCTACTGAAACTATGAGTAATTTGGACTTAAATGAAATTCAAAATAGTTCAGAGAAACCTGAAATCGGGAAGTCAAACGAAGATGAGCCTAAAACATGTGGATCTAATGAAAATTTGGAACTGACTAAAATTACTGAGACTACAAGCAATGATCCACCAGCTAATGATATTATTTTGGATCTTTCTCGGCGGAAGCCGAAGGGAAAAGGATCATTTTTGGAAAGAATCGTGTCGAAGATTGCTAAAAAGAAAGATGTCTTATTGGAGGGTGATGCTAGTTTTTCCTTAGAAAGTGTGAATAAGTGTTCTGAAAATGTTGAAATGAATCAGAGTACTGACAAGATTCAGGAAAATCCTCAGTCTTCAGTTCCAGAGAAAAGCGATACACAAGACAGTAGTGTTGAAAAAGGAGAGAATAAAGGAGAAATCAAATCTACTCGGAAATCAAAGAAAAGATCTTTGGAGGTGAACTCGCCTAAAAAAAATAAAAGAAAAATTATAACCGAAGTTCCGGAAGAAGTTGAAGTTGAGAAGGAACTTTGTTTTGGGGACATTATGTCGCTCGTACAAAAGTCGGCAGTTCCTGTAGAAGATACTACTGATGATCAGATGATTGGTGAGAATACAATAAGATGTGAAAAAGAAGAAGCTGCGATCATGGATTCAATCTCTCTAAATAACGAGGCTTCAATAAATGAAAATCAAGATATTGAAGCCAATATTGAAACTTCAAGAAAGTCAAAACGAAAATCTAAAAATGAAAATTTCCAAGATCAAGATCTGAATAATTCTTTGTCATACATTCCTGGCCTTGATGAAAAAGAGAGTGTAGGATCCCAGAAAGAAACTAGAAAGTCTTCAAAGAGATCCATTAATCAAGAAAATGTTGATAAACTTGATGAACTCTCATCTGTGGAAGAAGAACTTAAGTTGGAAAACAAATCCGCTAAAGTAGAAGAGCTTCTTGATGTGCAAAGTGTGTTTGAATCTTCAAATCTACTATTAAATATTGACAAGTTATTATTAAATATAGAAGGAAGCGACGACAGTTTGGAAAGCAAATATCGACGGACTAAGAATCTCGCTGAAGAACATCTAGAATTATCAGATGATGATACTGTTCTCAAGCCTCTTTCGGAGAAAGTCTATGAGTTTTTTGGAGAAAGTGATGATTCAGAAAGTGTTGAATTTTTCAAACGTCCAAGAAAACGGTCAAGCATAGAAATGGATAAAGAGTCTAATTCCGATATGTTTAAGATTCCAAACGCTTTTGGCACAAACAAGCGTTCATCGAAAAGAAAGTCTTTGGTTAATGAAAACTTTGAAAGTATGGATGATCTTTCATCAGAAGATATAAGTGCAAGTGAATCTACAAGCTTGGCCTCTGAAGATTTTGGAGATAAATCGACAAAAAGAAGATATCCTAAACGCAGACATATTGTGAATACTTTTTCAGAATCCGAGGATGATATGTCTACAGATTCGTTTTCAACTACTTTAAAATCAAGTAGGAATGAAGAGAGCAATATTGGAAAACGACAGACGCCTGGAAGAAAAGCTAAGCAGAATATTTCCTTGGTTGATGAACACTTTATTTTGCCAGATGATGAATTTCGAATACAAGAAGATCAATCTTTGCAAGAGGAAAGCTTCGGTAAAGAAGTCGAAATTACTCTAAGCACATCAACAGAAAAGAAACGACCAGGAAGAAAAGCTAAAAACAATTTGGTTGATCTCAGCAAATCTGATAATGAATTAGAGAATGCTAAAAGTTCTGGAATATCTGAGGAACAGCAGAATATTTTAGAGGTTATTTCGAATACTTCCGTTGAAAAAAGACGAGCAGGAAGAAAGCCCAAGAAGAATGTTTCTTTGATTATTGAAGATCTTTCTTCCGAAGACGCTACAGGAACGGATAATGAAATGAAGAACACTTTGGAAAAAGCCGTTGAAGAAAAGTTGTGTGAAGGAATACAAACACAGTTGAAAAGATCAGAACATATGTTTGTTTCTAATTTGGAGAAAGCACGTCCAGGGAGGAAATCTAAGAAAAATATTTCACTTTCTGAAGAGCATTTACTTCTCGATGATGATAGACCAACGATGAAAAAAGGCGAAGAGAAAAATAAGGAAATAAATCCTGTAGATGAGATTCAGGAGCCAACATTTTTGGAAACTCAAAGTAGTCCAACAGAAAAGAAACGACCTGGTAGAAAATCGAAAAAGAATATTGTAGTGGATGAAATTTCAATTCGATCTCAGCAAAAAGATGATATCGGAGAGAAAAAGTCAGAAGAATTACTAAAAAGTCTGGAAGAGCCTAAAATCCCAAAAGTTAATCAGAGTAAATCAGAAAAGAAACGTCCAGGCAGAAAACCTAAAAAAAATAGTTCTTTGCTTGAGGTACATCATTCTCTTTCAGATGACATAGTCCTAGAAGATTATACAGTGCAGGAAAATATAAATCAAAATCCGCAGCAATTAATGGTAACAGAAGAAGTTGAGAATCATGAAAAACCCATGGAAGGCATCACTCAAAACCAATCGCCGGAAAAGAAACGACCAGGAAGAAAACTTAAAAGTCTTTCATCACAAGATTTCGTGGAACGCGGAGAAGAAAAGGCAGTAGAGAAATTGGTAGGGACAATAGTAAAATCTAAAAGTTTTGAAATTGAAATTAACCAAACCAACTTTAAAACGAAACGTAATAGCAGAAAATCAAGGAAAAATATTTTTGAGGAAGATCCAATTCCATTAGATGAGACAATTCGAGAAGAAAGCTTACCAGAAGTTAATAAAACTATCGCTCTAAATGTAGAAAAAGTAGATGAAGCGATAAATTTACAAGATAGAGAAGTACCAATAAAGGAATCTGAATCTTTGGAGAGAAAAAGACCTGGAAGAAAAGCCAAGAAGAATATTTATCTGGTTGATGAACATCTAAATCTTTATGATGATTTTTCATTACAAAATGATGTTCTCGAAGAAATAAATCTAGTAGACAAAAGCATTGACGTAACAAACGAAAGAAAACGGCTAGAGAGAAAACCTAAAAAAAATGTTTCAGAGTCGTCAAGTTTTATAACAGTCAGTAAGAAACCAGAAGAAGAATTAGAAATACAGAATCCAGCAGAATTAGAAAATATATTATCAGAAGAGCCACAAACTTCAGAAATTGGAATTCGTAGTTCCTCTTTAGAAAAAAAACGACCAGGAAGAAAACCGAAGAAGAATGTTTGTGTAGTAGATGACTATGTATTTTCTGAAGATTCTGAGCAGAAAGATCATTCTGGAAAAGTAGAGCGTGAAATAAATTATTTGAGTCAAAAAGATAGTGATCAATTTTCAGAAATTGGTCCTAAATTACAAGTTATTGAAGCTCAAAATGTAGAGAAAGTAGAAAAAGTAGAAAAGAAACGACCCGGAAGGAAGTCTAAGAAAGATACTACGTTTCTTCATGAATATATTATTCATACTGATAACAATACTACTCAAAATCAAGAACCTAATTATATGCCAGAGAATAAAGATCAATCAGAAAAATCTGATGTTCCCGCTTTTCAAAATGAGTGTCCTGAGAAAAAACGCCCAGGGAGAAAATCTAAGAAGCATGCTTCTCTCTTGGAATATGATCTCATTCTTTCTGATAAAATAATTGAAACTGGAGAAAAAGTTAAAAGTATAGTAGCAGAAAAGGAATCAGATGCGGTGATTCAATCAATTACAGAAGTTTCGACTTCAAATACATCTTTGGAAAAAAAACGGCCTGGTCGTAAGGCTAAGAAAAATATTTCTTTGCTGGACGAATATATGGATCTTCTGGATGAAGTTGAAACTGTTAAAGAAAAGACGCATTTTGCAAAAGATGATTCTGGAAAAGAGAGTTCACTAGTAGAAATAAGGAACAAAAAAGTATCAGAAGAATCCAAAACTTTAGAGGCTAATACTACAGGAAGCGAATCCCCAGAAAGAAAACGCAAAACATTAAAGAGGAAATCCAAAAATATGTCCCTACTTGATGAACATCTCTCCCTTTCAGATGAAGACAAAATTGAAGAAAAAGAAGATTTTAATGAAAAGACATATTCGAGTAGTAATAGTAAAAAAGAAACCGACCAAGTTTCAGAGGATGTGTCATCAACTTTGGAAAGTATAACTGCAATGTTAGAAAAAGAAGTAAATCAGAAATCGTCCTTAATTGACGAACATCTCAATTTGGGTGATTCTTTTAAGGAACAAGAATTTACAAATGAAGATGAGGTTAAAAGTGCAGAAACTAAAACACATGAGGTGAGAGAACAAGAATCAAATGCAATTACTTTTGAAAAGGAAGCATCTCTTCAAAGGGAAACTGAAACATCTCTTGAGCCGGACTCTAATCAAGAACTTCAAAATCATGAACTTCAAAATCATGAACCTTCAGAGTCAAAAGAATCACTAGCAGATGATTTCCAAACACCGAAGAAACGCCCTGCTGGAAACTTTGCTGTAGTACACACAAAATCAGGAGAAATCCTGATAGTGGAAAAGAAAAAGAAATTGACTAAAGAAGCTGCTAAATTCTTCTGTGATATTTGTGCGACAAGTTTTACTAGAAAGAGTTCCCTAAAAAAACACAACCTTTCACAATCGCATCTTATACAGATTAACCACACGAGTGGTAAAGAAAATGAAAAGGGAATCCCAACTGGAAATGAAGAGAATATTTTCGATGATAAAGAAAAGGCTGAGAATTTAGATGATGAAGTAGAAGAGAAAATGGAAGAAAGTTTGCTGAACAATGAAAATTTAGAGAAAACTGAGGAACTTTCGATCGAACCAGCCGCGGAGAGTTTGGATATTCTCAACGAACATATGGACCAACATTTCAAAGAGATGATATTAGTTCCAGAAGAAAGATCACAAATTCCACTTCCTACGTCAACAGAAGCACCAGAGGAGAATATGGAAGATGAATTACTGGACGAAGAGATTTGCAAAATAACAGAGAATATGACTCACGATGAATACGTTTTGACTGATCATATTAGTCCCGTTTTTCCTGAAGCTGCATCCACACCAATTAAGACTTTAGAGGCCAAAGCAGAAATTAATGAGATAATAACAAGTAAGAAGAAAAATAAGAATACAAAGAGTAGGAAGAAGAATTTGGCTGATGAACATTTGGATCTTGATACTCCAGAGCCCAACTTTGATACCAGTACCGAATCCCAAACTTCTCTAGACAATGTTCTTAACAAGAGTTCGAAGTTTATCATAGATATTCCTGCAGTCGAACAAACAGAAATATCTTTGTCAGACATCGCGAGTGAATTAAATGTTCAGAAGCCTGGAAAACAACTTGAAATAGAAACAATAATAAACAAAGAAGCAAACATTTCTGATGAAATCAAAACCCATGATTCCACAAAGAAAAAACGAAAGGCAAGGAAGCAAAATACTGAGGAAGAAAACATAATTGAATCCACCACTAATGTTGAAAACTCGTTTAAGCGAGTTTCGTTGAGGTTTGGCAGAAATGAGGAAAGGAAAGAAGAGACTTCGAGACCTAAGAGAAATCAGCACAAGCAAAATTACAGAGAATACGAAGCTTTCGATTTCGAACAAGATGAATTGGATCTTGAGATTTCCATGAGTAAATGGGAGACTTTAAAATCGAGAAAAACGACAGCGATTAGTCGTGAGTCTTCGAGGTCTAAGAAAAATCAAGAAGATGAAGATAATAAAGAAGAGGAAGGCTTTCAGAGCACAGTTGAAAAAAGAACTAGACGAAAATCAAAGAAAGATGAGCAAAATGAAGATAATGAACAGAAAGAAGAGATTGAAACTTCTGAAACTTTGACAGCATCTTTGATTCAAATTTTAGGAACCAAGAATGAAAGTGACTCGACTGTTAAAATTCTAGATGCAGGAAAAATTCAAGATTCACTGCCATCAAGCTTTGAAGATAATTTGAAATCAAGCTCTAAAATTGAAATTTCAAAGTTAATATACAACGATGACGATGACTTGAAACTAGATTTCTTGAATGTTGAAGAAAGTCTGAAAACACAAAAGGATAAGGCGAAATTCAAGACAAAAGATTCTGTGATTACGGAATTCGATAGTGACGATAATTCACTAAACACAGATATGTCAGTAGATATTCAGAAGTTGCTTGATGATCCTGAGTTAAGCATAGATAATAATATTTCCCAGACTGCTTCCAAGAATGATAATATCTTAGGAAAAGCTGTCGAGAGCAGTTTTATTGAAAAGGAGATTTTGAATTTTACTGAAATTGAAGGAGAAAGTTCACGCTTAATTGAAAATAACGAAATTGACAATAAACCGGAAGATATAGTCCCAGAGGAAATAGAAAATAAAACTAAAAATAAAATTGAAACTGAAATTCCTCAGATGACAGAACATCTAAACGAAAAAAATGAAACCGTGACTCGAGAAGTTTTTGAAACTAATCCACAAAAACAACCAAAGGCTTCTAAACCAGAGAAAGGTAGCGGCAAGGCACACAAAGCGAAATCAAAACAGAAGAAAGTTTCATCAAAAACGAAAATAACTGAGTTGGATCGGAGCGAGCTTAGTGATAATGAATATATTGCAAAATCGGAAAATAAAAACAAAATAGTGCGAAGTGTGTTCGGTCGAGTTTTCGGTGGTGAGAAAGTTGATAAAGTCAAAGAAGTTCTTGATGACTGGAATTCCAAGTCAGAAAGTTCTGATAATGAATTGAATAAATCTAAGGAAGCTGATTCATTAAAACTATCCAGAGGAGCATCGAAGCAAAGGAAAGACGCAAAGAAGAACTTTAAACGTCGATCGAGAAATTCTTCTGCTTCGGGAAGTACAAGTCGAGGAACATCGCAGAAAAGGAAAAGTGTCATTGACTCTCAAGAAGATGACAATTCACTTCCTAGCAAACACAACATATCTAGGAATTCTTCAAAAACTGGACTCGACGAGGATCAATTGAAAACTAACAAAGTTGAAACTTCGTTTGGAACTTCTGAATTATTAATAACGAGTTCAAGATGCAGACAGAGTAAAATGAGGGCTGAAGAACGCATTTCCACAATTTCGAGAGCCTTCGATGAGTCACCTATTTCTGATGAGGATCATCTAAATAAGAGTCAGAAAGGATCCAAAAATAAGGAAGCTTCCCATGAATTCAAAAACCAAGTGAAAATTATTTCCGGACAAAAGGATTGGAAAGAAATTTTCACAGGAGAAAAAACATGTGCTTCTAAAAAAACTGACGATTTTGATTTGCCTCTAGAGACTGACTTTAAATTAAATGAATCTTTGAGTCAGATTGTTGATCGTGAATCTGTATCTTCTATGGCTTCAAGTCTGAAGAGTCAATCGCCTGTATCACAATTATCGCAAAATTCAGAAGATGAAGAAATTGAGGATGATATTTTAAGGAGACGTATGTCTCCATTTTTTGATTATAATAATTCTTATACTTCGCTGGGTAGCAGTACGAATAGTAACAACGAGGGGAGTGAAGAAGAAGTTGACTATATTCAAGTTAGTGAGAAACAAGAAATTTGCAGGAAAAGTTGTTCAAGTGAATTTTCAGGCGAAAAAATTGTGATTCGATCTCCTCTTGCAAATCATGAGAACAGAGTGGAAGTTGTGACGATCGCACCAACGGATGCAATCGAGGATAATGCTTTGGATGTGCCTCAGGAAATTGTCTCTGCGACGGCAGCTATGAGTTCAACAGCTCTGCATAAATCGAGACAAGGGAAGGTTTTGAATTTTGATCAAGAGTTGTTTGTGGAATGTTGCTCGAGGCTTAAAGCTACTACAGAAAAAGAATTGAGGGGTGCAAAGAAGATTAAGCTAGATCATTCCGAGACTTATCGCAAGGAAGACCCAACACAGATTTTTAGATCTTCAAAAGACAGATGGAGAGATGTCGAGAGTCAAAATAGCTTGGGAAGTCTTCTCGATTCTGTGAATCAGGTGAGCTATTATACAATTTTTCAATAGTATTTTTACATATTTACCATTAGAATAGAAAATAATTTATTTATAAAAATGAAATCCTTTTCAGTTACTGGGCGAGGAAATGTACAGCAATAACGAAAAAGATAATCAGGCTCGAGATAACGGAAGTGAACGGTCGAGTAGATCAGCAAGTCCGGATACATCTCGAGCTGATAATCTTGGTTACGAAGATAGTCTGGATGTCGCCTTTGAGCACAATAACAAACTCAGGGACAAGATTCAACAACGGATGAGGGAAAGTGAAAACCTAATCTCCAATACTTTTGGCCAAAAGAGCAACAACGGTGGTGAACTTCAGCACAAACAATTTATGCAGAGAGAGGATCGAGAGGAAAGTGTACATGTTTATGGACGGGTGCAAAATCAATTTAGCGTTCCTAATCTAAATGTTTCCAATGGAATTTATGAAAGTGGTCCACACAAGGGAAATTCATCGCTTCATGGTGGTCTTCTAGACAAGGCGCTCTCTAACTTGCTGCACAACAATGGCAAACATGATCACAAGTAAGTTTTTGATTCAGTTTTTGATACAAACAATAAGTCTTTTGAATATTTAACATTTATGGTTATTCCTTTTTTTCGCTTTCCAGTGGATCAAATCCCATGAAGGTTTTGGCAGAACTCGCTTGTGCCCGGGTACCAACATCCACAGCATCCATAAAACTTCCCCGGGAAACGATAGATTCACTATCAAACGCAACAAACCAAAAAGAACTTCTAATCAAGAAGCCTAGAAACCCAATCAAGGAACTCTTCGAGCGAAAAAGGGAACTCTACGAGCGAAAACAAATTGAAAAATGCAAGACTGATGTCATCTCAAAACCATCAAACTCTCAAAAATCAAGAAAAATAAAGAAGACTAAAAAGAGACAGGAATTCCCTCTGATTCGAAATGATCATCACGATGGTTTAGCTGAAAGGAAGAAACGACGCGATGGTTTTGAGAAAAGGAAAGATTTGGATTCAACAAAGGCGAAAGACGTTTACGACTTTGAGGATGAAGAGAGTCAAATTGAACCTGCAATTGGTTCTGTTCTTTCCTATAGAAGTAAGTTTGAATCGACTGACTTCAAAGAAAAGAGTGTTGATATGTCCAATTTGATGTCGAAGACGATTGGAGATGCTTTAGAAAACGGAAAGACTGGAGATAGTTTGAGTAGAAGGCTAACGTCAATGATCGATCATAAATTTAAGGACATTGAGAAGTTTGCTCCGAAGACCAAAGGAGCTTTGAAATCTTTTCAGAGTGAAGATAAACTAATTACTGGTCCAATGGATGAATTTATTGAACGAAAAAAGAATACTAAACGCGTTGTCGAACAACGCAGTAAACATCTTAAGTTGAAGAAAAAAAGTAAGAGTACAAAAAAGAAATCTAGGAACGCTTGGTATGAAAATGACAGCTCTGATGAATTCATCACTGCAGCTAAAGCTGAAGATGTGGGAGTAGGGATCTCAAAAAGCCAACGAACTTGTTCGAAGGGGAAGCAGAATTTGTTTGCTGAATTGTCCTCCTCATCAGAAAGCGAAACAGTTATTGAAGAAGTTGAGGAAAAAGAAGAGAATTTAGCTTTAACTCAAAAAGAGGAGAAAAATGATGATAATTCTGAGACTGAGGATAAAGTTTCTGAAAAAGTGGAGAAAAATATTGAGATCGGACATAAAAAGTCTCTGGATGACACTGAAAATAAGGATTACCACTGGAGTAGAAATAGCATACACAACTTCGAATCAAATTCTGAATCTGATTCGGAATCTGAGTCGGAACTGATAATCGATTTGAAGAAAGACAGTGAAGAAAATAATGAATCAGAAAACGAAGAACCGGAGGGCGAAGACAATCAGAAGTATGATGAAGAAAATAAAGCAAGGGATGAAAATCAGTCGAAAAAGGAATGGATTCCACTTGAAGAGGCTCTTAATCTTCTCGATCAGCACGATAACCTCGATGGAATATCCAAGGAAATTAAAAAAATTGCGAAGGTCTCTCGAGCGAAATCAAAAAGAACCGAAAGCGAGAGTTCCGATAAATTCAACAAAGATTCTAAAGAAAATCACAGTCCAATCGATGAACAAGAAACACCAGACGATGATCTTCCAATTCTTCCCGAAAAACTCACAACCAACGAAAAACCACAAAAAGAGCCAGACAATCTTCCTCTTCATGTCTTTCTGAGTCGAAAAGTTCAGGAGTCGAAGAAGCGAAAGCAACAACAGCGAAAGAATAAAAGGTTACAGCAAGCATCCATATCTGATTTCGAACCCATCAGGCGTCAGCGAAAATGTGCGATTGGAAAGCAGGGTCTGCTTGCTGAAATCAGTAGTTCAGATGAGGAAATTTACACGAACACTCCCTCCAGACGATCAGGGGAAAGAGCTGAAAGTGAAAGGCCTCGAAAGCAGAAGAAAGAGTCGAAGGAAAAGAGAAAAGAGAGATATATCGAAAAGAAACACGAGCAGATGATCGCGAAGGAGCAAAAAGCGATTGAGGAAGAAATTTTGCGAGAGCTGGGAAAGAATAAGACAGGTCAGAGTTCTAAAAATTCTGAGGATCAAGAGGTAAATAAAATGGAAAGGGAAGAGTACGAAGAGAAAATTCCAAAGAGGAAACATCAGAAACAAAAGAGTTTCCAGGACGAGGAAATTGAGAACGATTCAGATTCGGAACCAAGAGAAAAAAAGCTGCCAAAATCGAATCAAAGGAGCAAAAAAAGTCCCAAATCTGAAGTCAAGGTAAGAAGTAAAATAGATAAACCGAAAAGCAGGAGAAATTCAGTTTCGATGAGTAAAGACCCTAAAGAACGTAGATTGTCGAGTAACAAAAGAGATTCTGGAGACGAGGAATTAAGAACGACGAAGTCTTGGAATAAAGTGGATGAAGCTGTGGGTGTTGCGATTGGAAGAAGGAAGCGAGCAGCTGTGAATCAACTTTATTATTGGTCGAGTTCCAGTGACGAGGAGGAAAAAATTGAAGCGGCACCCGTAGTTGAAGAAGAGGATGATCGTTTGGAACAACATGGTTGGATTGTCGGTGATTCCCACAAGAAAATGATTACCATGCTGGCAATGGAAAAACAATTGAAGGAAAAACGACGACGAAGTGAAGATGAATTTGAATCTGGAAAAGGAAAGAACAAAAAGCACAGAAACAGCACTTCTTGATACGTGTTTCATGATTAGATTTCTTGATTTTGATAACGAATAATTTTGTTTATAACTCTTCGAAAGTAAAATGGAAGCGAGCTTCTTATTCTTTAGTGTTATGGTTTTTTATGAATTGTGAATGGAAATTTATTTTAGGATTAAAGTCAATCTACTGCCAAGAAATTATAATTTTTCCATTGTTATGTGAAGCAGTCTTTCGAGTTAATTTAAACGAAATTGTGTTTAAATTTTCGACTCAATGATTTGTAAATTTAAAGGAAAATACTATCTTGTAAATATTCGATAGCGTAACTCGTTTTTCGACCCTGCGAATATAATCTATAGTTGGTATAAATGTGAATATACGATAATATGATTTAGACTGAATATACGAAAGAATACTACAAGGAAGTGATATCACGAAGAGGGCACTTTTAGACAATACTAGTACATTTTTAATGTTTAGTTTGTAGTTATGATTTATAGCTAGTGAAGTTCTTAATTATGAGAGAGAAGATTCAGGAATAAATTTAAAAAACTACATTACTTCCAATGGACATTGTAAATAGGGGTCCAATTGATAAGCGCTTTGGCTAGCTTCTTGTGATTCGTAACATATCGCAGGATGAGACTAATTCTCGTAAAAATGAGTTTGGAGCAAATTATAACACGGCATTAATTTTCTGTTTGTTATTTTGTGACGAATAGATCTCACGTGTCACGATTTCAATATGCCTGATACATAAGCTTTTTAACGCAATTTAAAAATCGTGATCACTTCTTTTTTTCTAAGCCTAATGGGTGCACATAGTACCTACACAGAATTTGCATATGACATAAATATTATATTATAGACGTTACATGTCTAATATAACGATTAACGGTAATATATAGATTTTATTGTAAATGTACTGCCATAATCATATTACCAGAATGAAAGCCTATGAGATAGTTATATTAATATTATTCCTGTAAAGACGAGAGTGTTAGCACAAAGGTAGGAATATCCAGTGTAAATAGAACATATTTTCAATGTGTCTGGAAAAGTATGTTTTGTAATATAAGCATTGCAAAGGAAAATAAAATTAATGATTAAGAATTGAGACTTTTTTCATTTTGTTGATTTAAATTATTTCAGGCATCAGTTTTATTTTATATTACAATTTTCAAAAGAATTCAAAATTGTAATATAATAAAAGCATATCGTAATAAAAATGGTGGTCATTACCTTTTTATACGTTTAGAAAATTACAAAAATTACAA
>JAUESI010000033.1:3416684-3433171 GCA_032275145.1 Synergus laeviventris | reverse complement strand
AAAATTACAAAAATTACAATTTAAATTAAGGACTATGCATTTTTTCCCTTGCTTAAATTTATTAAATAAAATCTAATAGAAATAGTAATGATTTAAAAAAAATTTTTTATTTAGAAGATCTCTAGTTTACCAACAAACGGAAGAAATTCTGTTGATAATGTCGATCCACATTATATTCTGCTTGAGCTATTAACAATTAAACTGTGTTCTGACCTGTCCGTAGAGTTGCATTTTATCCATTTTATAATTTATAAAAATGGCTTTTGTAGAACCCTATCAATCAGTTGCACCTGGAATGACTGATATAATGGGTTCAGATTGGATGAAAGCTGAACACAGTACTGGAGTAAGTTATTTCTTAATTTTTCTCAATGTAATGTCAAATTTTTAGGTTAGCATGACAACGCAAACTATCTTTTAATTTCCCTCTGTCATTCACTCTTAATATAATCTTTACTTAAATACAACATAATAATATTGATAATAATATTTTTTTCTATGAGGTTGTACAACTTAATAAATTTATATAGTATCTGCTTTGATTTCTAATTTTGAAATTGTTTTGGGAGATTTGTGGTTAGGTGGGTTAGGTATACTGGATTTTGCATGCCTATATACAAAATAATATAAATTAACACCACATTTTGTAAAAGAACAAAGTATCTAAGTCAGGAAATCTAAAACTTCTTCATTTTTATTATATTTGCATTTCTAATAAACTGCCCGTGTCTCCTAAAAAAATAAAAAATAAAATCGTTTATTTACAAATTTATAATTATATTTCTTAAATGCAGCTACAAATACGTTTTAGTTTCTTGTCAATAATGTATAAATACATGTGCATAAATTTTGAAATTTCAATTTCAAAAGGTTGAAATATAGAATCGTATATGTATTTTTAATTTGTCTCAAATTTGTTTCAAATAGTCTTAAGGAAAAATGTTTTAATTTTTAAGGATTTTCTCTTCAAATATTTCAATTAAGCACCCCATTTCGATTAATTAAATGTAAAAGTCTGATAAATCTTTAATAATGTAATCTCAAGCGTTTAAATTGAAGAATAAACTACTTTTCCTGTTTTTCAAAAACTCTTTATATTATCAAATTAGCGACGTACAACTGTTATTAGGTAATTTTTGAAAAGCATTAATTTACCCAAGTATTAAATTGAATTAAAAAATTAAATAAAACTTTAAGAACCATTTTTCGAATTACTGTTATGCTATTTTTAGATATGATTCGTTTAAAATATAAGTTATAATTGTAAAATTACATTTAAATTTTCTTTCAGACATCAATTATGGCCGCCGAATTCAATGGAGGAGTTGTAATTGGAGCAGATTCTCGTTCAACTACAGGGTAATAACTTATGACAAGTACAAAAATGGCTGCTCCTTTATTTAATATATCCACGATATGATATACATACTTATAACAAAATAATCATTATTATATTCAGCTTTTATGTTTAAAATTTTTTTAAAAATTCCATGCAAGATATTTTAAGTTACAAAATTTGAATTGTTTTCCGAATAAAGAAAAATGCCGGGATTTTCGTTTTATTTTTTTTATTTTTGATAAGCTGAAGTGAGAAAAGCAAAGATTATGAACTAATTTACTGTTAATAATTTAAAATGGATCAAAAAGAAAACAAGAATAATTTCCAGATTCTTATGATATAAATTTCAACATTGGTATTCAATTTCAAAATTTTTTTTGAAAAAAGACCATTTTTATTCATACTATGATGCAAAATGCCTGCAAAAATATTAATGTAATAGAATTACTGCCTATTAGTATGTAAAAAGTAAATTATTTGCAGGTCATACGTCGCAAATCGATATGCTGACAAGTTAACGAGAATAACCGACAATATTTACTGCTGTCGTTCCGGTTCGGCTGCAGACACCCAAGCGATTGCAAACATCGTATCGTATCACCTGGGATTTCATCAGTATGTATATTTCTAAATAATATCGTCTCTTTCAAATTGACAAAAAAGGCAATCTTGAGGCATAATTCGATTAAATTTTACCCAAACGCAACGATAATTCTACTTTTCGTGTAAAAAAAACCATTACATTTGTCGAAAAACCGTTAACTAACTAGTTTAAATTTTTGAAAAATGTAGTGTTGCCAACTGATAAACTATTTTTTTTCAATTGCAATTATTTCAATTCTATTTTTTACCGAAAAGGGCGCGGGAAAATTTGAATGATGAATTGGCCTAAACAATTTGATGAATTACTTTATGAGAGTTTTTTCAAAATTCAATTCCTAAGCTACCCTGTCCTTAATTTTATAATAAGAATATTTTTTTTTTCTTCAGGATGGAATTGGGCAAGCAGCCTTTGGTAGAAACAGCGGCCAACGTTTTCCGTGAAATGTGCTACAATTACCGAGATTCTCTGATGGCTGGGATTCTCGTAGCTGGATGGGATTCGCAAAAAGGTGGTCAAGTCTATAGCGTTCCAATTGGAGGCATGTGTGTTCGTCAACCTATTTCTATTGGTGGATCAGGATCCACTTACGTCTATGGTTACGTCGACGCAAACTACAAGCCCAACATGTCCAGGGAGCAGACTATCGAATTAGTTCAAAACAGTACGTTTTTTGATTACCCCGTGATTCTGAATTGATGTAGATAGTTGTAAAAAATTTTCAAAATTAGCGAAAACAATTACTCTAATAAATTCTCTAATTTTTTCACAGCATTGGCTCTTGCAATGGCACGTGATGGTAGCAGCGGTGGTGTTATCCGTCTTGGCGTGATTACGGAGAAAGGAATCGAGCGCAAAGTGATTTTAGGAAACGAGCTACCCACTTTCTACCAAGATTAAATAATTTACCTTGGAAAACTGGATAATTAAGGTTGATTCGTTTAAAGTACATAAGCCACGGGCTACATACATTTGGTAAATAAATTAATAAGAAAAATGAAACTGATCTCCATTCCAAAGAAGGTTCAAGCCAACATTTATATTATCATTAATCCAAAGTTTAAAGAACTAACAAGTAGAATAAAAAATATGGCTTTATTCTTCTACTGGAAGGACTTAATCAATTTTCTTCCTGCGACGATTTCTTGATTTCTAGATTTCAGATCTTAGATTGCAAGATTAGAAAATTCCTCTGGAAATTGTGTAATGACCAAAATTCTTTAATGACACAGTCTCTTTTTAAAGCGAACCTTAATTGACTCGTGACCGTAGACAATTTGTGCTAGTGGTAAGTAATCGAATTGGATTTCCCGGCGAATGCGGAACATGCGTGGATTAAATTTTCTGACGTCGACACCCTACGTGTTAATGACTCTTCGACCTTGTGGAGAAGCTTGGGTGGGTTGATATGAATCGAGAGTCTTATTTCAACAAAACGTATCTACAGTCGTTGTACTAAATTTAGGTCGAATTATTCACTTTAGAGTTGCTCCGACTGCACGAAACCGCTTGAGCACTTATGCCTATTGTATCTCAACGAGAAAATTGATGCTCTTATAGGATTATTATATACGCAGCATCTGCACGGCGTTGAATGTCCTCGAATGACCCAGGTCATTTGAAACTCAGGGCTTTTCCTGAGTTTATGATGAGCGAACTTGGCAGTTCGTCCTCTGCGGACTTGCGAGACACTAGGTTTTCGTTCTTCATTCTTAGTGGTGTTCCATTCCCTTTGAGGCCATTTGGCTCTGAATTATAAATTCTAATTTAAGGCGGGCTTTGGGTCATGATTATCTCGCAATTTTGTACGATTATTATTACGGAGATCTCCTGTGTAAAAACAAAGAAGAGGATCACGAGACTAAAAAGAATTTTTAGTTGAAAATTTAGTCAAGATTGTTTTTTACAGAATAAAGGTAAGTTTCATACGATTAAAATTTAACAATGTTAAGCTGTGGAAAATTTAACTTTTACATACATCAGCGACGAATGTTTTTTCCAGAGGAAGCAGTTATATTCATTAACTAACGATCAAACAAACCAGAAAGAACGAGTTTCAATACGAAGATTAACTGTTAATTTTTTAAGATTCTAATATTTAATTAAATAGCAAAAATGACCACAGATATGAAATCTAGTGACTCGATGCCGACTGTTGAACAAGTCAGTGAATCAATGCAAAATTTTGGAACAGCAGATTACACGATTTTCACATTGATGCTTCTAGCCTGTGGTGTAATTGGAATTTATTTTGGTTTTGTAAAAAAATCCATTGGTGAAGATGAATATCTCGTTGGAGGCAGAAACATGAAAACTTTTCCAGTGAGCCTCAGTCTAATTGCTAGTTTCATTTCCGGAATTTCCCTTCTTGGAATTCCAACTGAGGTCTACATGCATGGCACTGGATACTTCTGCATAGGCTTTGGAGTTATTCTTGTAGGACTTGTTATGTCTAATGTCTACTTACCGGTATTTCATGAACTTAAACTTACTAGCACCTACGAATATTTGGAATTACGATTTGATAAAAAAATCAGAATACTGGGATCTGTTCTTTTCTCCATTGGAATCGTAAGTCTAGCAACATTTTCTTTGTATTAGTATTCTTTGATTTATTGGTCGTTGTCAAAAAATTGGGGGTTTTAAATCAAAATGTGTTTAAAAATACCTGAGCGCTTTAATTAATAATGAGGGAATGATGTTCGGAAATTTCGTGGTTCAACTCTTTTGCAATAAACGGTTAATTATTATTCGTAACATTTTGCAGATAACGTGGCTTCCAATTGTTATCTACGTCCCAGCCTTGGCATTCAATCAAGGTAAGGAAATTTGTATTTTCTCAAGTTTTTTAATTTTTGACTTTTAACTTCACATCGTCCTGATTTATATTTTTCTCCAAATGATGTAATGTTTAATATTATTGATATTGAATATTTTAGTTACTGGTGTCAACATTCATGTAGTAACTCCTTTTGTTTGCATCGTTTGTATTTTCTACACTTGTGTGGTAAGACTATCACTATCTACATTTTCTACTTTGCTTTAAAATTAATTTTTCAAATCATGGAAAAAAATTGAAATAATTTTTTTAGGGAGGATTACGTGCTGTTGTTTGGACCGACTTTGTTCAAACTTTTATAATGTTTGGAGCAATGCTGCTTATTGTTTGTAAAGGAACTACTGACATCGGAGGATTGTCGGTAGTGATTTTAAGAAACCTAGAATCTGGAAGAATTGAAATACCCTCGTGAGTATTATAATTATTTTCAAACGTATAAATTATTGACGTTTGGATTTTAAATTGAATCTCTCTTTATAAGAACTAAAAATATTATTTTAGTACTCTGCAATTGTTGCTAAACTTATTTTTATACAAAAAATAGAACTGACCTGAATCCTTTGACGAGGCATACAATTTGGGCTTTAGTAATTGGTGGTTTCATCCACTGGTTACAAATTTTTGCTGTTAATCAAAATATGGTTCAACGTTATCTTGCATTGCCAACTCTTAAATCCGCGAGAAGGTAAGTTTTACTTTAGAAATATAATTTTCCTTAATACATATTCATTATTGAACTGAAGAGAAATTTCACGAAATTATTATTTAATTGAAGATAATTTTTCAGAGCTCTCTGGTGCTTTATAGTAGGAGTTTTGGCTTTAATTGGTATCTGTGGCTATGCGGGAATGCTCGCATATGCTTGGTACCATGAGTGCGATCCACTGACCACAAAGGTAAACACATTATAATAACGATTCTGAATGAAGGGCCTTGAACGATGTGAAATTCAAGGATTCAAGATTACTGCATAATAAATTATACATTAATAGTAATAAATCGACCACGTGTAGAATTTTAGTAATCCTCACAATGGACAATAATTTGTTAACTTCCCTTCTTTCAGCTGGCGAAGGCTAAAGATCAACTTCTTCCGCTTCTTGTAATGAAAGTTTTAGGAGAACTTCCGGGGCTCCCTGGTCTCTTCGTTGCTGGAGTTTTTAGTGCAGCTCTCAGGTATTATTATTATTATTATTATTTATCCTCTACTTTCCAATAAGAATATTTTTATATTTCTTTGTTATTCATTAACAAAATATGCTGTGTTTCAGTTCCCTATCCACTGGTCTTAATTCGATGGCTGCTGTGGTACTTGAGGACTTTATAAAACCATATCGAAAAACCCCATTTACTCCAAGAACTGCAGATCTTCTGATGAAACTGACAGTCGTTACACTGGGAGTTATTTGTGTGGGTCTCGTTTCTGTTGTTGAAAAAACTGGCTCCCATGTTTTACAGGTACAATATACAATATATTATAAGTTTTGGGATTGAATCATTTTAACTGCTAGTATTAAGATTAAAATAACTTTTCATTGAAACGTAATAGTTATTGTATTTCTTTTGTTTATAGTTGTCCACAAGTTTAAGTTCCATAACAAGTGGTCCCACTCTTGGAATATTTAGCATGGGTCTTTTAATTCCTTGGGTCAATGCGAAGGTATCCTCCGATACTCTATATTTAATATTAATTTAAATATTCATAATATATATAAATAATAAATATATACATATTTATAAAAATAAATATGTAGTTTTCATGATTTTATTTATTAAATAGGGTGCTTTAATCGGCGGAGTTTCCGGATTGGGATTCATGAGCTGGCTCTGTCTATCTGTAGAAGCAGCAATAGCTAATGGAAAAATAAGGTAAATCTACAAAAAGAGTGTTTACAAAATTTGGGGCTCACTGGAAAATAACAAATGTTTTAATTAATTATTTTTTAAGGTTCGATGAAAAACCGGTTAGCACAGAAGGATGCACCTACTCTTTCCAAGAAGCGAAAAATCTTTTATTGCTGGTGCCTCCTGAAATTATGCTAGACGATGATTCGTAAGAATTATTTAATTTTTTAATCATTAATTTTAATTTAATATTTTTATTGTCATACTTAGTTGTTTTAATTTTATAATTTTATATTTTAAAGAGAACCATGGACCCTATATCGATTAAGTTATCTTTGGTACACAGTAACTGGGGCATTGGTAACAATGAGTGTTGGTCTTATGGTTAGTCTAATTTCTTCAGAAAATGTTGATAACTTAAATCCAATGTTGATGGCACCATTTATTCGGAAATATCTCAAAAGAGGCGACCCAGATCTTGATCAAGTCAAGGTGCATTGTTATTTTATTAATTAAACAAAAATGATTTACACTTATCTACCAGAATATAATTTCCTTTTAAATTTTCAGGTCGCAAAATCAAAATTGAAATCCAAACTTGACACGGAAATTTCCGAAGATAAAAGAATTGAAAACATTTCCCAGTCGTGAAGAATTAAGAAAATTCAGGATCTTTGGCGATTTTTGAAAATAGATTATTAAAAATATTTTTCATGATTTATAAATCTGTGATACTGCAATAATAAATTATCATCTATTAAAAAATGGTATAAACAGTTTACAAGACATTTATACTATATAAAATTGTATAGGATAAGAGTAGAATTTCAAATCAAAATATCAAGGTTATTTTAAATACTTATTGATTTAATAATAAATATAGAAATACATTTTTCAGAGGTAAAACGTATAATAACACCCAGTAAATAATTTGAAAAAGAAGTAAAGTAATTTGTTTTAGAAATACATATAGGGCTACGTAACAATCATGTTATTTAAACACATTACTCAAAGAATATCCGACATCAAATTTTTTGAAATCCTTAAAGAAATGATTGTAAATACGAAAAACATAATATTGATATAATCATCTACATAAAGATTGTTTACCACATGTTACAAGGCCGGAGAATTTTCCATTCAAATAAACATACACACACAATATTATATTGAAAATCTTCAGTTACAATAAGCGCACTTTATCAATTCCTTTCACTGTCATCTTGAATGATTTTCAATGTTCTATTACTGTTGTGTAATCTTTTACTTAATATTGACTGTAGTTTTTTGAAAGAAAACACAACATTAACAAAATGTTTTCAAATCTCTGAGAATTAAATGACGACAGTAAAAGGAGTGGCTTTTACAATACTGGTAAAAATAATATTATATTCGAGTTATAATAAATAAATGATAGATTACATCTTGACAATTTAAATAAAACTGTTGCACCTCTTAATATTTCAGTTTTATATAAAGGTTTAAACTTTCTCTATTTTTCCCAACTTGCAGTATATTATATCAATTGTTTAAGGAAACCCTCTGAATAATATCAAAATTATACACGTATAATAATTTGTAATTGACCCTAAATTAAACATGGGTCATTCCAAAGATTTTTTTTAATAGGCTGCACAACCATTTCAGGGATTTGGTTCGGGATTTTTTTTCTAATAGTAGGTGCTAAAAAAATCGAAAACTAAAGTTTTTTGGCACTTACTATGTATAAGGAAATAAATCGCAAGTCAAATTCCTAATACAATCGCTTAGAATACACTTTTGTAAAGAAAATAAATTATTGTCAGAAATTGATATTCTGTGTGAAACGGTGTGAACGTTCAGTTTCTCGCAATGAATCAAACAATAAAATAAACTGCTGAGTGCTGACCAGGACGACACTTTTTGTTATTTTTAGACGACATAATAAAATACATAGCACGAATACTGGTCAGAACTACAATTCTATACGGCACAACAATCCATATAAAACAATTCAATATTTAATGAAGGTGCTGACAAATAGATAATATGTGTACAAATATAATATTAATTGGTTTCAATTTTTCAAATGAAGGCATAAATTGATTTAAAATCCCCATATTTGGCATCTGCAATATTTACCGCTCTTTGCGCAATCCAAAACCAACGACGAGGACGTGACGGCTTTCTGGTTCCTTTTATAATTTTTAAAATTATTTACTTGCAGTAAATAATTATATAAATAATTATATAAATAATTATTTTTAATCAATAATTATAAATAATTATTATAAATAATTATATATAATTATTATATAAATAATTATATAATGTTTAAATTATCGCAGATAGAGAAATATGTTGGAAACAAAATTTCCATGGGATGTTTTACACATTGCAATTTTGTGATAGCTAGCTTAAGCGCATGTGATAATTACCATAAGTTCCTAGCAGCAGTTTCGATATAATCGCAATCTTTTTTTATGATACGATACGAATTTATAAATTACTTCTCTGAAACCTAGGTAATCAAGGAAGAATTTAATTTCTTACACAGAAAATAAAATTCTGCCTTTTTTAGTCCATCCTGAAAATTAAACAAAATAGAAGCAAATTCTGCCAAATAAAAATCAATATAAATCGGTTAATTATCTTAGCTTCTCTCGCGAAGATTCCGACTCTTGTTGAATTTTAAGTGCATAAGTCACATTACCCTCATTTTTTATTGAGTCATTGTCAATCAAAATATTGAATTTTATTTAAATAAAAGTTCTGTGAGTTTTAGTAGTTTTTAACTAATTGACAGTAAAAAATATTTATTAAAGCGAATTAGTAAACGAATCGGTATTATTTCATTAGTAACTTCTTATTAATTCAAATTGAAAGAGTGAAATGTTTGTAAAAAATGAGTACCTCTACTATATGTGAGATTTAATTTAAATTATCATTAATCAGACTGTGGAAATATGCGCGTTTCATGTAAGCCTTACATGTGATTATGATTGCATTCACCTGTAATAATTTAAAAACAAATTTAACTGCTATTACATAAATCTCTGTGAAGAGTTTTCTTTTTTTTTTCTGTTAAAGCAAATGTCAAAATAAAATTTCAAATTATATTCACCTATAAAGCTTCAATCCTGTTAAATTCGTCCGTGATCTCATCGTAATCTTCCAGTTCTTCTATATTAAGTTCGACCTTCAAACTTTGCGCTTTCAAATCGCAATAGAGCTGATTCAGTTGTTCATTAACAAGACTAGGCTGAACCATCTCCTTCAAAGATTCCGAATCATATTGCAAGAGTTCGACCAAAGATTTCTGTTGCTTGTTATAATGAGTTCTTAATTCAGAAATCGTTTGAACTTGCTCTATACAAGAAGATCCCTTCATCATCATTTTTAAGCATGGTTTTTTTTCTTTCAGCTGTGTATCATGCTGATGATTTTTCCACCATATTTGTACTTTTGAATCATGACTGTCGGTACTATCAATTAAAAGGCGTCCAGGGGGAGGATATTTTATATTTTTACAGTTGGGGTCACATTGCTGCTTGCTATCAAATGAAGCTTCCAACTCACTCTAAGAAAAGCAAGGATTTTTAATTTATAAAACTTAAATATTTTTAGAAATGTTTAAGATATTTAAAGCAGAATAATAAATTTATATGTATACCTTTTCATTAGACCTCTGTTGTTCAGATTCAGATGTTCCATTGTAACTTTTGCTCAAGAAGCTGCTGTAAAAGCTAGACGTACTTGACTCCACACTACTTTCGTTCCGTTGTTGGCTCCTTGTTTCTGTTGACGACTCTGTTACGTCTAAAATTACCAGTTGAAAAATGTTCAAATAATTTCATTTTCAATTGTGAACTCAATGTTAATTAAAATAAGTTTTATATGATGAATGAATTGTAAATAATTTTATATATTAATTTATTCACGTACAATTCATGTTTTGTTGAATCATCTCTTGAGACACTGGCAGTGGTGCAGAATTTTTATCACGATTGTTCCTCAAACATAGATTTTTTCTTTCAGATATAGCAATAGAGTTATTAAATGGAAGGGATTGCCAAATATTTGTATTCACATTATTCTGGATGGATGTTAATGTATTGTTATGGTTAAACTTCATTACTTTATTCTTTACAAAAAACTTCTCTGGCGCCTGTAAAACATTTTGCAAAAAAAAAGTGTTAAATAAACTTTATATAAATAAACTAATAAAATTTCAGTAAAACCATGAAAGAAAATAGACAAAATTATTAAGTCAATAATTAAATTTACCTTCTCATCATCTAATTCTTCACTTTCACTTCTACATCTTTTTGCCCCTTGAATCTTGGTAACTTCAGTTTCATTCACTGTAGTTTTCAAAGTCGATTTTTTTTGCTTGTCGATATTTTTCATATATAATCGGATATCTTTATACTTTTGAATTAACATATTTGTCATTTTCTCGTCGTGCTGAGTTATCAACGACTTAGTCAAATAATTTTTCATTTCTCTTCCATTGCTTGTTGTTTGAAGATTAATCTGACTATTGAAATTATTTCTCAAATTTTCTGCACTGTGGCTTCTACTTTGCTCACTTCCTCCATTCTCTGTCGAGCATTTTTTCTCTAAATCAGACATTTATTTTAATTAATATTTAAATTGTGTTATTATGTTCTTGTATTACATTATATTTATAAATAACAAATACATGACATTCATACATAAACAAAGGTCAATATTTGAGTTTATATAATATTATATAAATTCAAATATTGATAAGTACAAATGATTTATGTTAATTTATGTTAATTTAAAAAAATATGTGTCTCGTTATTTTCCATGTATAAAAACATATTTTATAGGCAAGTTAATCCTTCTCACTAACCAGAGAAATTTTCCAAATTCTTTTCAGGTTCGTCACCACTGTTATCATTAAGATTCTCCTCGTTGCCATATGTAGCTGTGATCTCAAGATTGCTATTAAAAAATCTATCCACATTTGCGTTGAAATTAAGTTGATGGTAACTAGGTATTGTTTCTGTAGATGATATGCTATCTTCTAACTCACGGTGAGGTGAATTCTCTCTCGGCACGGTATTTGTGTACGCCTGAAACAAGGGATTACGCCATCCCTTCACAAGCATATTGTAGCGACTTAAGAAAATCAGAATATTTATTCCTGAGTATCTTAATCATGTCATGTTAGACAATTATATTACTCCCCCAATCTGAATTAGTAGGAAGTTACCAATGCAATAGTGTTGTTAGTAACTTCTTACAAATTTGACGTGTTAAGAATATTCTATTTCAAATTTACGAAAAATGCAGAAAATGATAGATAGACAATTTTCATTGAATTATTCAAAAGTGTTTGGTTTTCAATTTATGACGGATTCACCTTTGAAATCAAACAATTTTGCTATTTTGAATACAATTAACAGCCGACCTGAAGGATCAACTTGAAAACAAATTTGCTTCTTTCATCAATATAAAAATTTTTCGCATAATTAAATAAATAAATAAAAAAATATCAATAAAAGATGAAAAAAATTTATAAAAATTGAAGGAATTTAGCATTAACAATTTTTCAGAAACTAAAACGCCTTTTTTAACTTCTGCATTGACATTCTGCATGTATATGAATTGGCAAACTTACCAACAGTTTTACTTTCGCAAGAATTTAGAGTTTGAAGTTATTTTCCTCACTAGTGTTAAAAATTATACCTGTCTTTGACTTAAATTCTACACAAAATTTTCCAAAAAAATTACATATAAAAAATTGTATTAAAAAAAAGTATTTTCTTCCTCAAGAAAATTGTCCAGAAGCATTAAGAACTTTCACTCGTTTCTATACTGTAAATATGTAACTTTTTATTTTTCACAAACCAATTTTTTCAGCGCATAATATTTGTAAATGCAGAATTAAAAGAAACTTTTTGTTTGCAAAGAATTTGGCTTAAATTCTTTTAAAAGTATATTTCACTATATTATATTTAAATATGTAATAATTTAAGAATTTATTGTTAGTTAAACAATTCTGATAATTTCAGTTAAATAAAAAAAAATGTAATTTAAACACAAAACTTTTAAGGGCATGGGAGAGAAGTAACTTTAGCCATATATTTATTACTCCTATTTATTGCTGCAATATTGTATGCAAAAGATTAACCCATTGCTGTCTTCTGCGCAAAATATATTTTATATATTTATTTACGAGTAAATAAATGAAATATAATGGATAAAATGACTTCTCCCACATATCCTTAAATGATTTGAATTATTCGCGTCGATATTGCCTTTTCTATATCTTATATTTTCAAATTGTTTATAGAGAAAACAAGAATGTATATATCTAGAAATTCCGGTGGAAACAAAAATATAATATTTTTGTTTCATCGAAAATAGATCTACCATCATCAGTCTTGCAGAATTCAGAGACTATAATAGAGAAAAATACAGTACATACCAAAAAGATTCACCATAATATCGAAAGGCAACAACAATTTTGTACAATTCGACAAACCAGAGCATGTATATGCTCTATAGTGTATCAGTAAAAACTCTTTGATACTAAAACGAAATTAATAGTCACCGAAAAACTCCGGTCATCCAATCCAGTATCATTGTCTGATTGTAATGGCTGAAACTCATTTAGCAGATTCAATATGACTGGCTCCAGATATTTGTAGTTTTTACTTTCTGCTGGTTGATTTTTCTGAACGCCCTATCCAAAGATAAGGAAAAGAAATATGTAAAAATCAAGCAGGGTCGAATTGGTATGTGAAATTAGCCTTATTAGGAAATATCAAAAAATATTGTCACGGCTAGTTGTAAAAAAACAAAATGAATAGATATATAAATATATTGATATATATTATATAAATATATATATTATAGATATATATATAAATATTACGCATTTTTTGGAGGGCTCCTAGTTGATTTTTAAAGTTGTAACTTACTTCTTGCAAGAGAATAAAGATCTCTTTTTGAAACATTTCAGCTTTTGTAAGTACGTCTTCACTGTAGATAGTGGGTTCATCACAGACATCAAAAATGTCTATATTCATAGGACCTTTTAGTACCCTATGCAGACCTCGGACAAATTCTAGCTTTTTAGACCAAGGATTGATATATGTTGAAAACGAGGTCTCGAGGACAAGGAAATCCCCGTTTTGGATGATAAATCTGTACGGCTCTGATTTAAATGATGACCCACTGCGTCTTAAAACCTGTTAAAGTTTTTAGATTAAAGTGCTTCCGCTTCCTATAATATACATGTTCCTTTTTCAGATTTTACTCTAATCCCGATCCGATTTACACTAGTCTCCGATCAACATTTCGGAATCAAATGGTATGACAATTAATCCGTCTGAATTAGATAAAACCGATATTTGAATTGGTAGGTAACATGTATTTGAACAGATTAAAACGGATTTATTCTCATTCCCATTCCGTAATTTCCAGCAAGTAATTGATGTCCAAATTACATATAAAACAATCAAAATACTAAACCATCAATTTAAAAATATTTAATGCCACACATATGAAGATATGAATCTTTCTACTCACCAAAAATTATACTAAATAGGATAATAAAATTAGTAAATGAAATAGCTGAAAATTTAAAAATGAATAGAACAAATATTCCATGTATTGGCCTTCTAAATTTTTCTAATATGCATGATGTAATATAATAAATAGAGGTGCCAAGCACTGGATACACAAATCACATTTTTTCATGCTCACAGTCTCATAGGTTTCTTTGATGATATGTAGATCTCCAGGATGACAAAAGTCAAAAAAAGAACGGCCAATCATATCCTGAGGTAAATAGCCGAAATATTGAACAACTTCAGAATCGACATGGGACAACTGGCACGTGGCCGTGTGAATTGTTGAAAATATTGTAGATTTTACATATTCTTCTGGTTCTGCAAATTACTCGAATGAAAATAAAATATTAGTACATAAGTCTCAGTCTAGCGCAAAAGTGACATTAGACCGACCTGCCTAATTCTCTATTGCTTAATTTTATAAATTGACCAACTGGAAAATTTCAAACTAAAAACTTAAAAAAAAGTTTTTCAAGATTTATTTAAAGCATTGAATTATTTTTTATTTGAACAATTAAAAGTCTACTGTAGCAGATTTTAAATACGAGGCATTCAAAATATTTATATCAAATGTTAGAAATTTTATTAATCAGAATAATGTTCCATCAAAGTTCTTCTATAAATATGAGGAAATAGCTCGATTATTTTTAAATTAGAGCAAAAACATTATTAACTTTTGCGCTTAACGAGTTAATCACTAAAAAATACAAAATCCTTCGAGGAAGGAACGTGGACGAGTATTCAGCACCTAGATCTATATTTTATTATTTTTGTAAACTTCATTATTAATCTATAGTAATAACGATCTGGCACTTTTTACACACAATAAAAATTCTAGAAATTAGTTAGATCGTCAATTAAAAAGAATTGGAACAGCGAGTGTCTTAAGAAAATTGTGAGCAACTGATTGCAAACTGACGTAAAGTTGGCCCCCCAACTATGAAATATCTAAATTTTGTTTAATGTAATCGTTTGGTAGTCGTTTGTTGGTACTTTTTGGTTGATGTTTAGTGGCCAAAAAAGATCAACAAATACCAACAAACGACCATCAAACGATTCCACCTAAGAATTTTTGAATATTTTATATGTAGCTGGGATGCCAATTTCACGACAGTGGTTTTAAACATCGATGATATGTTAATAAAATAAACATATATTGCACCAAAAATGATCATCTATATAGAATCGTGCATTTTACTGTACGAACAATCTACATTTTCTAATCTTTCAAAACATAGGATTATTTTTACTAAAATTTGGTGTACTGAAAATATACAGTTACTTCCAAATACAAGCAAATTACACGTTTCCAAATTTTCCTTGAAACATAGCGAACTGCAGCAAAAGTCTTTTTGATTAACAAACTTACCCTAAAAGGGAGGGCCTCAGCTCTGCCTAAAATAGAAAAGTAAATATAAATGAATGTCAATTTTCTTTTAAAAGTTAATTAATATAACGAATGAAATTGATTATAACGGAAAAAATGTATGTATATACCTTATATCTTATACATTATTCCTTCAATGATACATCTGTCTGTTATCTAATTTTATTAAATAGATCTATGGTATTATGAAACACAATTATTTGTCGTCAACGAACCTATCCTCGGAGAATCGTAAATTTAAAACCTTTCTACCTTTGTATGCAGATTGAGCTGCTTGAGCCTTTACCACTAGAAACGTAGTATTGAGTAGCTCTTTCTTCATATAATTCCGTAAATCCATAATGTACAATGTGAACTGGAAAGGTTTAACCTGAATCATTTTTTTCATCCCATTTTCTAAATTTGATTCTGTATTCTTTCTTCTCAGTCTACAGAATAAAGTCACTTGTAACTGACTTTCACCTATTCAAACAATTTTTTAAAAATTATTATTAGCTTATTATTATTATTATTATTATTATTTCATTTATATTAATCAGATTTGTATTGATTTGAAAAGAATCTTACCTTCATTTAGTTCTTTCTGATCTGCAGAGTAGATCTTGTTGATATGATTAAAGAAAGATTCTTTATCTTTAGGATGAATAAAGTCTATAAAGCATCTCCTTTCTGTGTCACCTTCAGGGAATCCAAGAGCTTCATATAAATCGGGAGTCGTAAATACCACCAGACCATCGCTCATTGAAATTACTGAGAAAAAATTCTCCTTTGAAGAGAACAAAAAATGGTTAATATTTAATCAATAACCTCATTTTATAAGTGATATAATCGCTTTCGCAAAGTTCAATTCTGCTAAAAATTTCAAAAAAAATCCAGATCCTGAA
>JAUESI010000033.1:3379169-3393110 GCA_032275145.1 Synergus laeviventris | reverse complement strand
CGGATGACGCTTAAGCAGCCTTAACAGCCTTCATGAGGAGATCAGTACTAAGAGATTTGGGCCTTTCAATCGGCAAACCAAGAGCTCGGGACCAAACGTTAGATGCGAGGACTCCTAGGGCACGGGAGACTCCGAAGAGAACGGTGTAGTAGTTCATTTCCTTCATTCCGTAGTATTGCAAAAGTACTCCAGAGTGGGCGTCTACGTTGGGCCAGGGGTTCTTGACTTTTCCGGTCTCCAGAAGGATGGGAGGTACAACTTTGTAGACTTGCGACACCAGCTAGAAAGAGTAAATTAAAGTAATGTCAATTGAATGTTCAGGACTGATTTATTTTTAAGCGTTTAAATCTAATAACAAATAGGGGGATTACCTTGAATAAATTGTCGTTAGGCAGATGTTTCAAGGCAAACTCTCTCTGGCACGTGTACCTCGGATCTGTCTTCCTGAGCACAGCATGACCGTAACCAGGAACGACTTGCCCACTCTTAAGAGTATTCCAGATAAATTCCTTTAGCTTGTCGTCACTAGGGTTTTCTCCAACCTGGGACTGAAGTTTCTTTAACCAGACAAGAACCTCCTGGTTTGCAAGTCCGTGAAGAGGACCAGCCAATCCATTCATACCAGCTGCGAATGAGAGGTAGGGATCCGACAAAGCTGATCCCACAAGATGAGTCGTATGAGCCGACACATTTCCACCCTCGTGATCGGAATGGATCGTGAGGTAGAGACGCATGAGCTCGATAAATTCAGCACTATCGTAGCCCAGCATCGTCGAGAAGTTCCAAGACCAATCTTTTCCCGAATCGACGGACCCAATTCCCTTGCCATCTTTGTAGAGGTTACGATATATCGTTGCAGCAACTACAGGTAACTTTGCGATTAAGTTCATCGAGTCCTCGTAGGTAGTCTCCCAGTATTTGCTTTTATGAACTCCTCCACTGTAGGCCTTGACGAATTCACTTTCGCTATTTAGGAGGGTAATTGCTGCAGAAAATTGCGTCATGGGATGAAGATGCTTGGGAAAGTCGTTGAGAGCCTTCGTTACATGACTCGGTAAAGCACTCCTTGCTGCCCATTCCTTGGAAATGGCCTTGACCTGAGCTTCGGTGGGAACGTCGCCAGTTATTAAGAGCCAGAAGAGACCTTCGGGAAGAGGTTCGGCACCACCCGCTGCCTTAGGCAGTAGCTTTTGACACTCGGGGATTGACTTTCCTCGGAATCTGATTCCCTCATCTGCGTCCAGAACTGATGGCTCCCATACTAGACCTTTAATTCCTCTCATTCCTCCGTACATCTGAAAATAAAACAAGTTTTTTTTATATTAATTGAAATCCCTTACAATCTTTGAAATCTTACGCAAACTTATTACAATCCCTTGAGATATTTCGAAATTCCGTGAAATATCTTGTAATCTAAAATATTCTACCTTATATTAGACAAAAAATACATGGAGTTATTTTTCTTGGTAGAGTAAAAACAGTGCATTTAGAGGGAGGAAAAAATTAATAACTTACATAACAATCAAATCTATTATTATGGTAAAACCCGTCAAAAAAAACGTTACGTAATACATGAACGAATACTAAACACTTTCTATAAGGAATATTGAAAAGCGAAAAATAATCTCAAAGAATTTATGATGTTAAATACTTCTAATCAATTCTGGATGTGAAAATAATAATTACGACGAGAATTAGAGAAAGGAAAAGAAACTCAAACGACGATTAAGAATCTTTGATAAGGAACAAGGAGCTTTCAAATCATGATAAAATATCAGTCTGCCACTGCATGAAGTGGCAAATTTATCAGCTACGAAAAAAAGTCAGATCACACCACACGACATGAATTACGAGGTCGCGTATATATGCCGAGTAAAAAAGAAATTCACAGAGAACGTTCGATATCAACGTTAAATATGGAAAATTTTTAAAATACTATTCTGAAATTTTCCCTGTTATAAATTTGAATTTTTTTTTGCAAGTGTTGAATGCTTTTAAATTTAGCATTGATCAATACATTTTTTTTAATTGACCTTGAAAGATCTGAAATTTTCATGCTCGTTTTCTATAGCAACCCTGATTGCTGATTTTTTTTAATTTACAAAAAATTCTAGTACATATCTCAGTTACAAAACAATCGAATATGTATTGTAAAAAAAGCTCAAATTTTAATTTAAATATTATAAAAATGATTAATTTTATTATACCATGTCGACGGTGACTTCTCCAACTTTGGTGCTTCCATATTGCTTTCGGAAAGCTTTAATACGTTCTTGTTCCTTCGGGACCTTTGCCTCCAGGACTTTTTTGAGATCGGTAGATTCTGCAGACAATGAACGCAGAGCTACTGCGTTTGACAGTTTCTGAAACAATAAAATAGAACCTATTTTACAATTCTTATAAGTTTAAATTTACGATCGCTAAAAATAAACTTACGACCAAATAATGCCTCGATTTCAATGTCACAATATTAAATAGCTTTTTTAAAAAACTCCACATTCGAAAACTTTAGTTTATATGTGCTATTTATGCTTATTCGAAATTCATATTACCTTTACCTTGAAAAAAATACTATTTACCTAGCACTTACATTTCTAAACAGTTTAAAAAAACCACGCAATAAGACAGAAAAAAGTCAACAGGAATTTGCAGGAAGATAGAGAAGAAGCAAACAGTCGCTTTTCATTTTAATTCTAAAGTACAAGAATATCTGGACGTTACCTATACCAAAGATTATTTTTGGCTGAGTAGCAAAGCCCAGTCTTCGGTAGTTAAGCTACTATATTGTAGAGTTTAAATTGAAATGAATAGAACTCGCTCTTTAACTTTTTCAAATACCTTCGTTACGTAAAATAAGCGTACGTGCAGTCATTAGAGCGCGTGTCTTTAATCTATTATATGATCGTTAGGAAGTTACATTTATCACGTATCTCGTGCTTTGATCGTTTCCGCATTGTACGACCTTGATTTCGTAACATTTTGACATATCGATGAGCCTGATGCTTATCAGTGGGTGTCCCTCTTCAATTTTTATGAAACTTATAGATGTTGTAGGCCGCAGGGCATCAAAAACTAAGCCACACATATTTTTTTTACCAACCGAAAAAAATTTCTAAGTCGTAAAAACAACCCCTAATAAATGGAATATAGGGGTATTTAACCCCCTAAAGGGATTTTTCAAAAACCCAAATAAAATGCAATTGATTTGAGTAAAAAAATTGACTAGTTTGCGTTAAAATAAAAAGTAATGTTTAGGGGTGAGCTTGAGGGGTTCCTTTAAAAGCTCCTAATGTTTTATTTAAAGAAGAACAATTTGTCCTGTGAATCCTAAGATTTAAATTTGAGATTTACAAATTCTCAAACATTCTCTTCTATTTTCAAAATTCTCTTCACTTCCATAAAGCTGTATTTCTTACTCTCTTCATTGAATGCAATAGATGACTTCACTCGTCACTTCTGACAAATTGATATCATCGCGACGGTATAAAGTGAATTCAGCGTCATTAGAAGAAAAAAGATAAACTGCACAAGAGCTATTGAGCTTTCAGGTCATTATAGTGTCAAGAATTAAAGTTCATTATCATTTCAAAGCTTCGCGGAAACTCATTACGATCGACCTATAAAAAATGCATGCCTGCATTCTTCCAAAATTAAAGAATTATTTCTAATTCTAGGGATAATTTAAATATAAATATATAAATAATAAATTAAATATAGATTAAAAACCCTCTATAGTTATTAAAATTTTGTCATTTGAAATTTTCTCTTTTATAAGACATTAATGCATCTGAACATTTTTCTTTTAATATATTTGATGTGAGGAATGAAAAAATGTTTTTAACAAATAGAACCTGTAAAACTAGTTATACAGAAGGTCAGTTGTCGAACACAAATGTTATTGGTCAACTCAATTATCAATTGTCTCAGAGAATAATAAACTAACTATATCGATTGACAGATATCTAATTTATTGATAAGCAAATTTAGTGCTGGAATGACTAGAAGGAATTTAAAATATGTCTTACTAAATCTCTTATTTCACTTGGACAAATTAAATACATAAAATTGAATTTATAAAAATAAAAAAATAAATAAATTCATTCATTTCTCAAACTAATTTCAGAGTAAAATATTTTTTAAATAACACTATAAATAATATTATGAAAAAAAGAGATTTTAATAATTTTTGAAGGAAAGTAGAATTTAGTTTTATAAAAAAAAATGATGTAAGATATGATTTATGTCAGAATAAAAACTTGCTTTTATTTATTTTTTATGAATAACCCTCTTTGATTTGAGTCCCACTTATGAAGTCCCGATCTATCTTTTAAACTTTAGATCCAATTAACAGTGCACTATGTTAAATTTGCGAAGCAGAGTCCGAAGGTTGCTAGCGATTGTCTTTACCCACAATATCATTCTTATCGTCTGTCTTGTTTTGAAATATTATGTCTCTTATGTACTATGTACTTATAGGAAACGTAATTGCTATATTATATTATTTCCGACACGAAGGATGCTTGCGTATTTAATAGTGACATTGAACTTTCATCGCCTGTAAGGAAAGTGCATTGACAACTTAATCGTGGGAGAAAATAATGCCAGGTGTGAAATTCCACCATATACCTAAAAATCCGAAAATTAATTTTTTTACTTCAAGACGTTATTTTTTAATCAAAACGGATTTTTTCGGTACAAAAATCGGGGATGTAATAAGGATGGAATCAGACAAAAGTCTATTGTACTAAAAATCTTTTTAGTTTAATCCTGCAACTTATCATAGTTTTAAATTAATTCCTAGAGTTCACCTAGAATGAATTAGAGTGAACTTATTAACATTGACGGTCACTTATATACTTATCACACGGTCAGTAGTCAGTACTATATCGTCTTATCATAAATATGAGATATTACATAATACTTCTCAGGAACTTCAGATTCAACGACCCCTTCATAACAATTTGACCTTTTCAAAGGGTAGATGAAGGTTCGGAGAAAACTGGCAAATTCTACAAATTTTCATCTTTTTTTCCTTTATCTTTACCTGAGAAACTTGTAAACAAATAACCTGTACAATTTATTATTCTACTTATTTTTATTGCAATATTTTTATTACTGTTAGAAAGTTGATTCTAGAATTGTAGCTTTATTTGCATAGTTATTTTAAATAATCTATTATTCAACTGGCACCTGAGCGAATTGCCCCTCCCTGCTGATTATGATAGGAATTTTATTCACTTTGTGAAACAGAAGTTGATAACGAAAATCAGATTCATGTTAACGACTTTTAGAATGGAAATTTTTTGGGCATAGATAAATTATAAAGTAGAAAATAGGACTTTGCAGTTTTTAGTATTTTCTCAAATCAATTAATTTTCAATTTTGGTTCATTTTTTTTTATCTTATCTTTTTCGAAAGTCATCTTTATATACAATATTTTAGCTGTAGGCAAAGTGAACATTAAACCGTATAATTCATTCAGATTTATTCCGATTTTAAAAGTAGCTATTACCGTTCTTTGAATGTAATCGAGATGGAAACTTAGCTTAGTTGAATCGCAATCATTATAGATGCATTACGTAGTGAAAAGCTACGTCATTGCAGATCACGTGACGTGTCAGCGACACGTGCTAACGATGTTCACGTGAAATCACAAGAGCACACGAAGCTCATGAGAAAATTACCCTCTGACACTTGGAAATGACACGAAACGTTCGCGAATGATTTCTTCGATTGCCTCAAAAAGATTTTTTTTTTGAAAATGTATTTTCCACTTCAATGATAACTTTTTTTTTTTCTTTGGAAAATATCTTAGTTATTTGAGGGCATTTGTACCAGAAGTCTTGAATGTTCAAATAAACGAAATATTCTTTTCCTAATTATATTTTATCTAGAAGTAAGGTTCCAAATTGGATAATTGGTAGCATTGAACCAGATTAAAATAATCAATCTTGTCATGGGGAAAAATTTACAGGCTCGTCCAAAGATAAAATCGTAATTTCACGTTTGCTTCTGACGTCATATGACTAATCTTCTGTTGACTGACAAGCACAATAAAATACACGGTATTCAAGCTTACTATGTGATTAACAGATTATTGAGTCTGCAATATAAGACTGAATTTCGATCTGCTCAATGCTCCTCAATACTCAAAAATAAAATGTTTTATTGTTTAATAATAACAATTATAATTATATATCCTAGTTTTAAAGTTAATATTGAATGAAATTGAGTGAAGATAAATTTCAATTTTGCTTAATTCAATGAACCCTTCATAATGTAGAAACGACACTTGGCCAATCAAAAATATTTGGTCTGCGTTGGCGTTCCCACATTTACTCTTGAGGGAGAAGATAATAAATCGTTTCTTTCCTGGACTGGTTGTTACTGGAATATTCGTCTATTACATATGTGAGACCTGTTTTTCTTTACTCAAAAGTGCCCTTGAATTTTTTTTTGCTTAGTCGTAAAACAAATATTTCGAAATTTTTTCTTTGCTTTTCTGATAAATTTTGAAGCAAAAATGTTTTATTTATTTCAAAATTTGTTCGTTTGAATGAATATGAAGCCAGGTAAACTAGGCTATGAACAATATGAGGAAAGCTGAGAGAAGATCGATAACCACTGGCCTATATTTTAGAGGGAGAGGTTAAAGAAATCCCTTTCTGCATTTCTTTGAATTAAAATTTAACTTATTAGTTAATTAATTCAATAATTTACTTTATTAAATAATTAAATATCTCTTAAAGGTAAAATAAAATTTGTAGCCTTGAACAAGAATTCAGCACAGGTGTAACAAAATATGAATTATTGTGTTTTTGATAAGTTGATAAATCTGGGTACTGAGTTTTTAATCAATTATGATATCTACAACAGACGCTGTTATCACCCACTTAGATAATAGAGAGTAATGAACATTTCCGAATGAAATGACTCGCTATTTCTATTAATGATTACGCTTCAAGAGTCCCGAAAAGCTCAATATTCAAATTTCTTTATAATTCTCATTTGAGTATATTTTACTTGAAACGATTTTTCGGTACGAATATATACTTCCTATTTTAGTATTTTTAATAATCTTTTCCAAAAATAATTTTGAATAAATATCCAGTTTTATCCCGCTTGAATACTGTATCATGAGGCCTGTCAATCTTCATGTAATATACACGGGGTTCAGCGAGTCTGTTCAACACTATAATTGTCTACAATCAAATTTATTAATCAAATTAACACCAGGAACTTAAATGGCAAACTAGAGTTCCTAAAAAACAAAATCGTATTATTGTCAAATTTTAAATATACCTTTGTTTGATTTCTAATTTTCTAATTTCATTATTTCGCAAATTATACAAAGTAATATTAGCCTCCTACACCTCTCCGAAAGGAATTTACATATTTAAAAAACTTAAACCTCTTATTCATATCGGTAAACAGGAAAAATTCTCCCTATTCAGGAATAACAGGTGACTGAAATAGTTGTATTACGAGTTACGAAAGCAGCCAAGGTCGACTGTTAGATCATAACCTACTCGACCATAAAAACTCAACCGTCTGCCAAACTTCAGGGATGTGAGTACAGATTATTCTTAGCTACATTAATTTTTAGAAGAATCTCAGCATTCTAAATGATAGACATTATCATTTAGAGTTTGATTCTAGTAATTTTGCCCTCTTATTTATTTCATTATCCTATTCTCAAGTGTAAAAAATGAATGGAGGAGTTAGAGTTTAAATATAGATTATTATGTGAGGAGCAAAAAAGAAGTTTTGCAGAGGATAGTAAGATGAATAAGTAACTGAGCTCAAATTGGATTGACAAGAAGGAACCAGATGACCCTGCAGGTGACACTTGACCAATGTGGATCACCAGAGCAGAGTAGTTTTTTGACCTCGATGGTATCTAAACTTAGCTTCCCTTGCAAAATCCAACTGCCATCTCTTCAATGAACGACGAAAAGAAACTAATAGAATCTGAAGATCAGGATAAATTAAGATTCTCTTCTAAGTCAATGCGAACATCTTCCTAAGATTCTTCTCGATTAAATAGTTCAAGTGCAGAAACTCTAAATGCAATTCCTTACAATTTAGGGTCCTTTATTGACGTAGAATCAAAATAGTGTTAATTTTCATATCTTTTTAACTTATTTCTACAGTTCTCACAAATTTGAATTACCCTGAAACTCAAATACTTTATAACTTTTAACAATTCTTTTAATTCTAATAATTATGTCAAGAAAAATTTTGTTTTTAAAGTCCCGAATGAATTATGCGTATCTATAAATTGACGATGGGCGGTAAATAACACGTGGTTAAGATTCCTTTGGCAGAGTCGCAAAATATTTTTAAACCATTCACTTTTCTTTTTTCGAAAATACGATTTTTTATGCTTCCAAAATTAAAGAGAAAAAATACGCTCCATTTTTCAATAACCTTTAATACTCTATTATTTATTGAAATCCAATTAGAAAATTCGATCCAATTTTTTTGTGTTGAAAAAAGAACTCTGATATCAATTATGCATATTTCTAAATTAGATAAAAATGTATGCCAATGTTCCAGATACTAGGTCCCTATCTCAAATCAGATCGTCAAAAAAATTTGGCAGGGGAAAACCGATCAACTGACATAATAAATTACCAGGGAAATATTTCAGGATTTATGTAACGAGTTGCACAAGAAGCGCCCATTGATTTCATTTTAGATTTTTGCCCCGTTAGATACAGTTTAAAAAAATATTATTGTAAATTAAAATAAATTTTTATAAATAATGCTTCTTTCAAATAAAGTTTTGTCTTCAAAGATCAATCTCACAATTGAAATTTATTGACTGTTTTCAACGAGATTCGAATTGTATAAAGTTCACGAGATATGACTCTTGAGTCGCATTATTTGACCAGAAAAATAGAGCTAAAAATTGAGATTGTTCGGTAATACTTAAATTTAATTAAATAATTTATTATACAAAAGTTTTATCATTCACAAAAAAAAGACAAGGTCATCACTCGGGTCCTAAAATACTAAATTTACTTGTATATGTCGGTAAGGAAGAAATCCCCTAAAAGCATATTTTTACACAAATCTTTTCCTTCAACAACTTATTACTTATTGCGTTGATTCATTCTGACTAATAATTATGGAACATCACGTTTTACTATAAAACACGTCATTCTAAAACGGAAAGTCTACACGGCATTCCATATTACATAAGGATAAAATTCAGTTTCAGAAAAAAATATTCTCAATTTTCATTTTAAAAATTGGAGCAATTCATATTTTCCAATAATATCTGCACCTAGAACATTATGATTTGATCAATTAAAAAAATTAGACTTAAACCACTTTTCACTTATGCGGGATCAATAATTACTTTTTGTTAAACAAAAATAAATGAAGGACGCTTTTATTTGCTTCTTTTGAACTTGCAAAAATGTTCAAATTTAACCTAAGAATCTACGATTTTTCGGAGCAAAGACGACGTGAAACTATAGCATCGTGAAAGGTTTGAGATCACCCTGAGATTTAGCCAAACGTAAGCGGGACATGCGGAAGGTTTTACGGTCGATAAGACATATTCTAGGTTTCAAGTGAAAGATTGCGAAAAAGTTTTTTAGGTTGAAAATAAAATAAAATAGAGGGGGGATCAATTAATCACTGCTGCTTCCAGTTAACCACCTGCCTCGTGGGTTTCTCTGAATTTCCCTAAATTACCGTCATAAAAAGTTAACTTGAGAATCACAGAATGAATGAGAGGGTTTTAGATACGTGTTCGAATTTCGCACCGGAAGAGTCTTTTTTCAACACGAGGATTCAAAATTGATGAATCGAATGTGCCGGGATTGGTCAAGAGATTTGGTTCTCTTTCACGTACCTGTAACTCCAAACAACGCTTCGAACTGTAACGAAAGAGTGCCATTGTCCTTATAATCCTGTGTCCTGTTCCGTTTCCTCTTAACCAACTAACAGACCCGAATACGCGGAGCTCTGGCGCCCAACTCAAGTGACTTGAGACTTCTGTTCTCTTCCTTCTCGCTCACTCACGCTTTACACATGCGCACAAATTCGTGAAAAGGTCGGGCAAGCGCACCTCAGTTGTTAAAATACTCTACGCTTATTGGCTAAACAACCTTTGACGTGTCGTTGAATCGTTGATTGAACCTTTTTATTTTACAGAAAATCTACCTGCCTGAAAAAGGGGTTTCACCATTTTCATCCCTAAATTTGGGTACTTTTTTTAATTTTAAAGTTTTTTTTAATTTTTGCCTATTTTTGTTTTTGAATCCATTTTTTTATTTGAAAAATTTTATCTCAAAATAAAACAGGATTAAGGGTATGCGTTACTTATCATGAGGCTGTCATAGGAGCACATTTAGATAACCCAGATTTTTTCTTCAATTTTTACTTTTTCAAAAAAATAATACTGCACAGCCGTCAAGAACGTGAACACGGACGAATTTGCACTATTATTTTTTTTTAAATTATAAATGTGCTCAGATGGTAGGTAACACATGCCCAGAAGAATATATATTTTTCGGCACTATATAAGCAAACAATAATATCTTTGCTATAAGCTAAAACCGCTAGACACTTCCAAAAGTTTAGGGCCATGATAGATGTATTACTTATATCGGATTCCTACCCTCAGTTAAAAATGAATAGAGAAAATGCATTTTATCCAGTAGATAAACGTTCCTTATCGTTTTCTTCACTTTTTAAATGTTATTCTTGAAAACCTGAATTATTGTGATAAAGCGCCAACTTACGTAGACATAACTTATACGTATGACCTTAATTAACTTAAGGGGGTCCACCAGTGTAACGAGTTGGACCTTAAAAAAAAAATGTTTATTGGCCTTTAGAAAATATTCCTTATTTGAATATTGGGATTTTGAAAATTCAAATAATAAATTCATTTATTCAACTTTATTTCATTTATTCAATAGAATTACATCCAAACATATTCAAATGTATATAAATTAAAACCATCAAATGCGAGGCTTAAACTACCTATTTTTTGTACAAAATTTATATTATGTTTATTTATATAAATGTGTTAAACTATAATAACTAGTTCGAAACAGGATGACCACATACGTCTGATACCACAGAAGACCTGGAAATACCGATTATCCAGTCTTAATATTTAATAAAAAATTATGATTACACGAACAATAATGTTTTGCTAAGTTTAAAAAAAAATTAGATAATTTATTGCATAACTTTACCTATTTAGTGTAAATAAATGATATCCATTTGCAGTTCCACTTTCGAAAATTTCCTTAGTAATTCTCAAGGTTAATTCAGTTCCAAATTTGCGTACAGCTTCGTCGTTTTCTTTTATTGGTTCTAATGCTTCGAATACAAATTTGGGAACCTGAACACTACAAATACTCGACATCCTCAATAATGATTTATAGTCAGTGATTGGAAAAATTCCAGGGATTATCGGAACTCTAATATCTATTTTTCGACAATCCTCAACAAATTTAATGAATTTTCCAGCCTCGAAAAATATCTGAGATATTATAAAGTCCGCACCTGCATCTACCTGCAAATTATAATAATTAGCAAATGTTGTTATTCGTACTTAACACATTAAAATTTCAGAAAAATAATCTTCATACTTTGGCTTTGAGGTAATGCAGATCCGTCTCCTTCGATAGTGATTTTGAATGCATTTCTGGATATCCGGCCACACAAATGCAGAATTTTGAATTAAATCGTTTCCTTATAAAAGCAACTAAATCAGCAGCGTAAACAAAATCACCAGTTTCTCTAGTTTCCAATAATGAATCTGTATCATTAATTAATTTAAAACTTGAAAAATTTCAAAGAGAAATGTTATCTAAACAATAATAATTTATTAATTTGAGACTTACCACCCTGTAAAGCAAAAATATTTTTTATTCCAGACTCAAATGCACGATTGAGTATTTTTTCGATAGTTTCTGATTTCAAACCCTTCACCGCTAAATGTAATAAAGTATTACATGGAAATTGTTCAGCAATCCTCAAAGGCAAAATATTTTCCAGGTCTAAATTGTTAACATTCTCACTACAGTGCCACGTCATAGCGTAAAATAGAGGCGAGTATTTTTTCGTCTCAAAAAAAAACCTACAAATGTTTATTTTTGTTGATTGTTGCATTGGTTTTATAATTCAAATTTTTCAAAATTACCTCTGATACTTCATAAAGTCATTTACAGGGAAGAGCTCCAAGCTGTAGAATTGCTCATTTGTTCTAAGTTTCTCTTCAATCAAATCTATTAAATGAACACTTCTACTGGATAATCTATCAGTGCTCTCATAATTTAAAATTACAGATGATATGTTTCTTTCTTTAGAAACGCACTTCATGCCAAGTATATGTCCTCTCATCTTTAAAGCATATAGAAACTAAGTTGATGTTACATGAATATTCAAATGATTTTACTTCAAATTTCTATTGCACAATTTATGCTTGTATACTATTCCACAACAGATAATGGATAACGATTTCGACATTCGTTTTGTCAATCAATAAGTTATAGCTTTACAGTGTGGGTATTTCAGTGATAAATCTCTAACCCGCACTTATGTGAGTGACGTCATGTCGTGCCAGAGCAAGTGAGAGAAATGTCACTAAAATGTAGTTTTATTATAAGTAAATTCGACTAATTGTAAAAATTATATAATATCTATTTACTTTATTTGTTGTTTTTCCATACAAATTATTCTGTCCTATTATCTTCATCAAATATATATAAAGTTCTGCAAACTTCAGTGATCGGTATATCAGATATTGATGGTACGCCACCAGGAATGCTTTTATTTTCAGTAACAGAATGTTTATCAGTAATTGTCCTAATATCGTCTATTTCTGGAGTCAAAAGCATGTTCATCGAAGGATAAATAATTAATGCAAATACAATAATCGCGGTTATAGCCCAAATGGGAATAGCAATGGCCCAATATTTTGAGGGCCAGTAAGTCCATCCTAGGTATTCGTGTAAAAATTGCTCAGGGACAAATACCCATATTAAATACAGTACAAATAAAATGTTCGATCCTATGTACAAGGCATATCCGTAAACTGATCTGGGTGTATAAGGAGCCGGCGTATGTTCAGCCATTCCCTACTTTTTTGTTCTTATTTAAAAGTACATAACTTTTTAATTTTAACCTATTGAATAGTAACTTCGGGTTTAAATTCTATCATTGTATCTAAGACAAGAAGTAAACTCTCAAAATATGACGTGAGAGCTGTGCGTAACTTGCTTATTTTCTGTCCAGTAAATTTTCTGAAATTAAAAAAAGATTCAATGAAAGTTCTTTTTCAGGGGAAATAAGCAATTCCCATGAAAAACATATAGATTCTCTTTTAATTAAACTTTATCCCTTCTAGAATTCAATATTCTTTATCGGTTCTTTTAGTTTTTTGGAGTAGAATTTTTTAAAAAGACAATAATAGTTCAATATTAATAAAAACTACTTAATTACTCACACTTCAAGAGATTTATCGACTACACTTAAATTTCTTTTGGTTCCGCTTCTTCGAGGTCCTTTATCGACACTGACAACTTCGTATGCTATTTCTGCCGCTTTAACCGAAGGGAATGCTATTAAAACTTTTCTGTAAAAATGTATTAATGGGTTATTATAGGAACAATTACATTTTTATTTATACATAAATAATTCTTTATATAACTTACATTTGATATTCCTCACTCATGACGTTCGAAAGAGGTTAGAAATTTATCCTGACAAAAAATGCAATAGAAATTGATTATTATTAATATTTATATTAGATTAATATCAATATCTTATAATATTAACACAGATGAGAATCCGGAAAAAAATTAATACAATTTTTTGCACTTAATGGGTACTTTTTTTTGTATTTTTGTGAGCACGTGCATTTGACATAAAATCATTGGTGCGCGGTGTACAGAGGTCAACAGAGGT
>JAUESI010000033.1:3335386-3379069 GCA_032275145.1 Synergus laeviventris | reverse complement strand
TTGAGTTGAGTTTTGGTTGAGTGCACTGTGATTATCAGGGTTGCTCAACGTGTAACTCGAGGTTTTCAACGTATAATCAGGTATAATTCATTTGTAATTTACGTATTTTACGTATACCCTCCTCACACCATATAAATTGGCGATTATGCACCACAATACGCCGCCAATGCATGACAATGAGCAGAAGCAGCAGAAGTATCATTGTTTTGTAGCTATATATCTGCTGCGCTTGCGTAAGCCCCAATATTCTAAACAAATACAAATTAACAAGTTTTATAACAAAAGTAACATGTCATACTTTACAATAAGAATAATTTATTTCCCCTAACTTGGGGAAACTAAATTTGTTCTTATGATAATTACCACTTGTTTATAAATCATAAAATATCACCGAAGTGTCAAATCAATAAGTTTTTAAGACGAATTTATCGAAAAGTATTACCTAACCAGAACAAAGTTCGTCATCGGCATTTAAATAGCGCGCCAACATTATCCAAATGTATCCAATAAGCGCTCTTTTCTAACGCACGCGCAAATTTCGGAGATTTCAGATTATGAAGGTATATGAACATAAAGAAGAATTTAGAGCTAGAGGTTAAGATAAACAACAATGAGGTTGGAAAGTGACAAAGTCTCCAAGTGAATTTCTAGCGAACGTTTATACCTTTTAAAAGCTTGGAAAAGCACACTTGTGAAAAATATGGGTCGAAGAAAAAGTAAGAGGAAGCCACCCCCGAAACGTAAAAATATTGAGCCATTGGACACACAGTTTAACTGTCCTTTCTGTAATCACGAGAAGTCTTGCGAAGTAAAAATGTAAGTTTAGTATTTATTTTTTGGATCATTTTTTAATGATTTTATTCAGTTTTATAATTTGATTTGATGTTTTCAGGGATAAGGGCCGCTCTACAGCTCGGATAACGTGTAGAGTGTGTGCTGAAGATTTTCAAACGACTATAAATCTGTTATCCGAACCGCTCGATGTGTATAATGATTGGATAGACGCCTGCGACACTGCAAATTAATGAATTTGCAGTAAACGTGACAAATTTTAAGCCGGTGTTCAAGCAACTTTACTTGTAAATGAAAGAACTCTTTAGCTAATTGGCTACTTTGCTTCGAATTTTTCTCATTATACTACGATTTTGCGATTTATTTATTACTGGATGATTTTCAAATTTTAAAGGGAGGCAGAATATTTAGAATTTTGCGAGATGTGTTTTGCAAGTTTCTGCTTTGGCTGTACATTTAACAAATTACAAAAGGATTGATTGTGTTTATGTTTATGAAAGAACGTATAAATGTAAAAGAATGATGGTTTTTGAGACTTGATACAGTTGTAATTTGTATATATATTCATTAAAATGTTTTTTTTACTCGAAGCAGCCTTTAATTTTATAGTACTTAGGTTTACATTGGTTATAATTCTGTACTTAATTCAACTAATTTTATCTGATTTCATATTGAATGTATTATTTTAATTACATTTACCATATGTGGAACTTAGTATCCACAGCTTTTTTCCACAAATTTTTTTATTTTTCAAACAAATAATGGATCACTGATGGTCGTAATCATGTTATTTACGAATGACTGGTATTATCAGAGTATTATTTGCTTGACAAATTAATAATTATGAGTTATTCGATTCCTACTTTACCGATATTCTTCCCTGCTAGTGTATAAAGGCAGAATAAAGGTAATAAGGATCGAATAAATTATAATGCTTCCACAACAATTAAAAAGAATAAAAGATGTGATATATTTTATGATTAGATATCTTATTAAGAACTAAGTATTTAAATTCAAAAGGTTTTTTTTTGTTTCTTTTAAATTTGCAATGGGAATAATTTTATCGACCAATGAAAGTTTCGAAAATGTAACCTCAAAAGAAATTCCTCTAAAACTTGACTTATTTTCTTCACTAAGAAGGTTAAGAAGTGACCATTTTCTTAAAACATCTCATTCTTAATTAACAACCCCTATAATTAATTTTTACCATATTCAAATTGAGTACCCGGAAGTTGAAATCTCTAACGGAAATGCGTAAAGATAGACAAAATACAAAATGGCGATCGTCCGCGATGATACACTCGTTTACAAAAGTTTACCTAAAAAAATTCTTATATTCTGAAAGAATTTCGGCAGAGTTGTGGTAGTTTAATTGTCGAAGTGTCTCCAGTAAAAAGGAGAAAACATGGTAGCTATCACAGCTTAGGAAAAAAGAGAGAACATGGCAACATCTTAGCGTCGCGTCGCGTCGCGTCGCGTTGTGTGTGCCGCCCTGTTCTATCATTTTTAGGAAACAGAGACAATTTCTCCTATCACCCTTAGAATACTATTCGACATCAGTGGTCCTGCTATCAACTGCTATTCACACAAAATCGTGTCGTCCAACAAGCAGTCCCGGGAGACTTATTTCTGTTGGTTTCGTATCGTTCTGATTTTTGCTCAAGGCTCTTTACATTTTTTTTGGAGCACCAAGGGCTAAAAAAGTCTGTCAAAAATTGATAAACCCTATTAGGTACGTAAATTTCTTCATGCATAATTTAAGTATTTCAATACTGCTATTTTGCACAATCGAACATCTGAATCTTGAATATTATTGTATGTTTCATTGTTATTGTAAGTATCCTTTATTAAAACAATGATGTTTATTATTATTATTTTCTCTGGTACTTTCTTAAAAAAAATAACTCTGCATGTAATTTCAGATAATTATTGTTAAATTCCCTGATTATAAAAATAATTATTCAAAAATTTTATCAAATTAGAATTTTGTGTATATGATATCATGATATATAGTGAGTACGATAGAAAATGTAAATTTAGATAGACGGGAATGTTAAAAGTAGAAATTCGAATGTTATTTATCCGCACTGACTTTAAAAAATAGGTAAATTTAGTTTGGAAAATTAAATTGTAACAAAAAATTATTCTTAATAATAGGAAAATAATTAAATATTAAAACAAAAACTTGAATAGTCGGTAGTTCACATGTCTTATTTTGTTTTATTTATTGCGATTGTATTTTGCCGCTTTTTGAACGATTTATGTAAATAGATTGCAAATTAAAGACAAGATTTTTTATAGATGGAGTTTATCACTATTTGTATTCTTTACCCCAAATAATTTGTTTTTACTGAAGTAAAGAATGGAGATAATTTTTTTGGATTTTCATAATTACATAAAGAAATATAGGTTTTTATAATCTTTATATTACATATTGTCTGAAGTTTGATAAAACTTAATCTAGTAACAATACTTAAGGTACAGTGATAATTTTTGTAATATTTGATAAATATTATGTAAAGAATTCATAATGGTAATAATATTTTAATGAATTTACTACAAACCAGAAGTTATATGGAAATTCTAAATTGTTTGTTCTAGAAATTGAGATAATTTATAGACTGCACTAAATGATTATCTGAACCAGATTCAGAACTCAAGGACATTGAAAAAATTCCAGTGATGTTACTTTAACTCGAGATAGAAACCAATAAAATTAGCTAAGATGTCCAACAGTTTGGATAGCTTCTTGACTCGTATTGGAGATGTCACGATCGAGAGAGTCACTCCTCGTGGCACTCCTCAAGTTCCAGAGCAAAATGCAGTTCCAACAGATGTACCTGCGAGTGTGGATGTCACTCCAATTAGTCGACCACGTCGAGAACGTGATGAGAGTTCAGATTACAGTGGAGATTCATCGGATGGTGATCACGAGAAAAAAAGTGGACCTCTGCATCTTGATGAGATTGAGGAACTTCAAGCCGAGTGTTCAGCAGACGATATGGATTTAGATGATACTATTGATACGCAAATAGGTGTTAGAATGGATTCAGAGAGACAGCACATGAATTCCTCACCATTAGATGATGATGATATTGACGACGATGAAGATGTTGATGGTGTCAATATTTTAGATACTCTCCCTTTGGAAGGTTCGAATTATTCGCTTTTATTCAATTTATTTTATACTTTATATTTATATAGTATAAATTAATATGAACTAAAATTAATCTGCAATTCTCATGAATTAATAATGAATAAGTACATTTTATTTCAAAGGTGCACCTATCGAAGGTCAAGAAGTATCTGAAGCAGATCTCCTCGGGAAGTCAATTTCAAAGGACATTGATGACGATGACGAGAACGAGAAAAGCGAAACGCAGTCTGGGGACGAAGAAGGTAACGAAGGTAGCGAAGGTAATAAAAGACATGCTGATTCTGATAGTTCAGAATCAACAAAGAAAAAGCAGAAGATGGAGGACGAAAACGAAGACTCAGAAACCGAGTGCGAGACAAAAGCGGAGAAGAAGCTTGCAAACATGAGAAGGAATATCCGGGAGGTGATGGACGAGACGCAGCTCGACGAAGCGACTCTCTCAGCTCAGCGTCAGGAGATGGAGCGTCTTCGTCGTGTTCAAGAACAACAGAGGATCATACGTGAGGTACAACGTCAGATAGCAATTAATCGACAAAATAACAAGACACAGACGCGAGTCATCAGTCTCCTGCAAGGAAAACAAAACCAAGCAGGAACTACTATTTCTCAATCTTCACCTTCTTCATCGTCTCAGGTCCGCCTTCCTAGCACCGTTTTGCTGAAGGTCAACTCTGGGTCCGGCTCAGGTTCGCAGGCAAGTATAAGTCAGGCGCAGTCTGGTCAGATGAGAAGGCCCATGGAAGGAATGAAGTGGCAAAGAGGACGCGGGGCGTTGCAAGGTGCTCAGACATCAATTTCTAGGGTTCCAAATCGCGCATCTTCAGGGCCAAGTATGTTGCAGCAGCGGATTCGAATGATGACACCTTCCGTGAGTATTTCACCAGTAGTTCCTAAAAAGGAACCAGTCGACAGGTCAGAGTATTATTCGGATTCAGATTTGTCTGACGCCGAGGCAGACGAAGCTTTACGAGAGAAGCAGATGCATGCCATGAGAAAAATGACAAGTATTCCAAAGGCCCCAAAACCAGCGAAAGGTAAAGATGTTGTAACGATATCAAGTTCTAGCGAGAGTTCCGATGATGACTGTATAGTATTGAGTGATCCAAGTGCGGGGGAGGAAACAGATAACGACGATGATCCTGCGAATTCAGGGATGCACACCAATGATCGTTATAATGTTCCGGATGAACACGGCCGGGTGCTGATTAATGTTGGTCATCCGGAAACGGAGCCTGATGTTTTCCTAGCACCGCAGGTCGCAAGGATCATCAAACCTCATCAGATAGGAGGTATTAGATTCCTTTTTGATAACATCGTCGAGAGTATCGACAGATATAAGACGAGTTCTGGTTTCGGTTGTATTCTTGCTCATAGTATGGGCTTGGGGAAGACACTTCAGGTTGCTAGCTTTTGCGACATCTTTTTTCGGTGCACGACTGCAAGGACTGTTCTTTGTATCATGCCGATTAATACACTACAAAATTGGCTAGCTGAGTTTAACATGTGGCTGCCATATGAAGATCCCAACGCTCCAAAGCAAGAATCGAAACCGGTTATTAAATCCGAGCCGGGGACTGAGACTAAGCAGGAGATTAAGGAGGAAGGAAATCAGAGTGATTTGTCGAATGCGTCCGAATCTGCGAATCGGATGGGACAAGAGAGTCAGAATATTATGAATGAGAATGCGTTTCAAAATCAAGGGTTCGATGCTCATAGTATGATGGGCTATGCTTCTGATGGGATATTGGACAAAGCCTTGGATCAAAATGCTATGACTCAGAATTTCCATGGAGATATGAGCCAGAATTCAATTTACGGGACTAACATGAATTCAATGTCAAATTTCAATCCAATACAGCGACCTAATATTCCGGGAAGTAATTTCGGAATGGAGAATCAAGCAGGGAATATGTTTCCTGGGATGGAGAATCAAATGCAGTCACCGATGTATCCGAGAATGGAAAATCGCCCTGGGCAAGATTATCCTGGTGTGGATCTTTCAGCCAACCCTTCAGTAGATCCTTCAATCAATTCCTCTATTTATCCTTCCTTTGGAAATCCTACTCATCCTTATCCCAATTTTGATCCCTCAGCGCCTAAAGAATCCAAAAAGAATGATATTAACATAAAAAAAGAGCCCGAGGAAACCCTAAAAAAAGTGGAAATTCCTTCCAACCAAGAATCTGATGACAAAAAAACAGATAAGGTCAAAACTCCATTCTCTGTAGACGCTCCAACGGGATTGGAAATAAGACCAAGACATTTTCGACTCCACATTCTGAATGATTCACACAAAACAATGGCAGCTCGAGCGAGAGTTATTCAAGATTGGCAGAAGAATGGAGGAGTTTTATTGATTGGATACGAATTATACAGACAGCTGTCATTGAAGAAAGCAAATAAGGCTAAGCGAAAACGCGGCCAACCTTTTAAGGATACGGTTGATGTTGAGGAAGAGGATAAGAATAAAGGATTGCTTGATGAGATGCACACAGCTTTGGTAAGTCCAGGACCCGATTTGGTGATTTGTGACGAGGGTCATAGGATCAAAAACTCCCATGCGAGTATCAGCATGGCTCTCAAACAAATGAGAACGAAGCGTAGGATTGTTTTGACTGGTTATCCACTGCAGAATAATTTACTGGAGTATTGGTGTATGGTGGATTTTGTGAGGCCCAATTATCTCGGTACCAAGAGCGAGTTTTGCAACATGTTTGAAAGACCAATTCAAAATGGACAATGTATAGATTCCACGCCTCAGGATATAAGACTGATGAGATACAGGGCTCATGTTTTACACGCTCTCTTGGAAGGTTTCGTTCAAAGAAGATCTCACTCAGTTTTGCAGATTTCGTTGCCACGAAAAGAGGAATATATCCTTCTTGTTAGGATGACGCCTCATCAACGAAAATTGTATGATACGTTCATGAACCAAGTAGTCAAAACTCGAGCGGTTCCTAATCCTTTGAAAGCGTTTGCTGTCTGCTGTAAAATTTGGAACCACCCTGATATTCTTTACCATTTTCTACGAAAACGTCAAGCGAACGAGGAAGATGATTTGGATTTAGAGGAAACTATTGGCGAGAAGGTTCCACCTGGTGGTGCTAAGAGATCGAAAGCTCGGCAACCTAAAGGAGAAGGTAAGAAAGGCAAGAAGGCTACTGTTAAGAACAAACCTGCTGCTAGCGTACAGCCGAATTCCTCCTCGACAACTAACACTGAAAGTGTCGAGAGCGAATCTAGCAATTCTACAAATACCACTAAACCGGGAAATTATCAAAACTTCCCTACACAGAAGACTGGTCCTGGTTTTCCAAACACCGAGACTTCAAATACATTCCCTGGGTACCAGAATTATCAGCAAAACGAACAGGGCAACTATTATCGAAATGACAATTCACAGGAGTTCAGCGAGTTTTATAACAACCAGGGTGCTCAGAGATATGGGAACCAGAACTTCCAACAGTATCCTCAGACTTCTGATCAAGGGTATAACAATCCTAGTCAAACTTATCCCAATCAAAATTATATTCAAGGCAACGATCAACCTGGGAACAGAAATCAGAGGTACACTCCAGCAACTGGTGAAGTTCCCGGAAGTGCTGAGTTTCGAACCGAGCAAAACCAAGGTAGCAACTATGAAGCCTCTAATATCTTCCCAAGGCAGAATTATCCTTACCAGGATCAAGATCGCAATTATCCAGCTATGAACCAAGATCAAAACTACCCACAAGTTCCGAATCAATCTTCCAATTTTCAGCCACCGATTTCAGATTATTCTTCCTATCCAAGTGGCAATCAAAGTCAAGGTTATTCAGCAGGGACAGCACAGAATTATGGATCGAGTCAGCAGCCTGCTGTAACCCCTGCTAACCAAGGCTTTAATCAGAATCAGAGGCCTTATCCGGCTAATCAACAGAACCAGAACTTGGGTATTCAGAATCAGGCTCATTATTCCCAGAATCAAATGGCCACTAATACTCCTTCGTTATCACCAGCTCTTAGCTTCGGAAATAATCAGCAAACAAATTCGTTGCAAAATTTGCCTCAGAATCAAATGCATTATGGACAAAATCAAGGAATTAACCAAAATCCAACAATCACTCAGAATCAAGGAATTAATCAGAATCCAGGAATAACTCAAAATCAAGGTTTACCACAAAATACAGGAATTGCTCAGAATTCAAGTTTATCACAGACACAAAATCCTTATTCTTCAAATCAAACAACGAATCCCACCTCCCAAAATCAACAACTTCATGGATATCAAAACCATATGACTCAAAATCGATCATCAGCTCCAACTTCTTCGAACCATAGTTATCAAACTCAAGGATCAGCTCCTGGGCAGATCCAGGGTCACAGATATCCTCTCAACCAACAAAACCAAACTCAGAATCAACCTCTCCCTTTCTCTCAAACTCAAAAGCCACAGAGCTACGTTTCTACATCGAGTGCCTGTCAGACAGTAGCAACGTCAACAAACCAGACTAAGAATTACCCAGCAAATCAATCACAGGCTTCGTCTTCGGCGTTGCCAAATTATTCATCTGAAGGTGGCCATCAGAATCAAGGAACACAGTTTAAAGGCTCGGATGATCCATTTTGGCAACAGAATTACTCCCAGCCAATCAGACAAGATCAGTGTAACGATTCCTACTTCAGAGAGTCAAATGTTAATCGGTATCCGAATAATTACTTTCCACAGCAAAATTATCAGAATCAATCTTTTGAGTATTCTGGTAACCGACCTGGGGATGTAAATTCGAGAACTGATGAGTCGAAAGCTTCTCAGGGAGGAGCAGGACTTCATTTGCAAGGGCAGGGAGTTTATGAGAAAGGTGGAAAGGATGGAGTTAGTGGCATGACAGTACAGAATCAACCTCTGATGCAAAATAATCCGGGAGGTAGAGGAGTATTTAATGGGCCAGATCCCAGTTGTAGGAATAGCATGACTCCGATATCTAGACCTATGAATGCTTGTCTTGGAAGTAATACACATTTGAGTCAAGGAGATTCGGTGAAGGATGATGAAAAAGAAAAGGAGGAATCGGTTGATAAGGAGAAGGATGAGAAATCTGATGATGAAATTCTTGCCAAAGATGAGGAGAAGGACCTCAAGAGTTCGCCTGGAGGAAAAGAAGATCCTGGAATACCATATGATTGGGTTAGTTATTTTTCAGCATATATTTATTACGTTTGCCCTTTTCAAGATATTTACTTTATCATTTTTTTATATTCCAACAAATCTCACAAGCTGGTCTCTTTTTTGACATTTTACTCTTTAGTTTTTGTTGACTATAGTGCCCTATTCTTTAGGCTGTGGCCTTTTATTCTTTGTTTGACACACATCGCTCTAACTAGAAATTTATCAATTTCTTTTGCAGGCGACGGAGTTAATGAAGGGTTATGTCCCGGGATTAATAGAATCTTCAGCAAAAATGTCTCTCTTTTTCTGCATTCTCGAAGAAGCGATCCGACTAGAAGACCGTGTTCTCGCATTTTCGCAGTCTCTATTTACTCTGAATCTCATAGAAGACTTTTTAGCTAGAAATAATTTTAAATATCTAGACGGTACAACAGAGGCCTGGGTGAAAAACGTGAATTATTACAGATTAGATGGAAGCACAAGTGCTCTAGAAAGAGAAAAGCTTATTAACGAGTTCAATATCAATCCCAAAATTCATCTCTTCCTCGTTTCAACTCGGGCTGGATCACTAGGAATAAATCTCGTCGGAGCAAATCGAGCAATAGTGTTCGATGCCTCTTGGAATCCTTGCCATGACACACAAGCCGTCTGCAGAGTCTACCGATATGGTCAGCAAAAACCATGTTTCGTATACCGTTTAGTAACCGATAATTGTTTAGAAAGGAAAATATATGATAGACAGATTAGCAAACAAGGAATGGCTGATCGAGTCGTTGATCAATGTAATCCAGATGCCCATCTTTCACTGAAAGAGGCCACAACCCTATCTTGGGATTGGGAAGAAGACAGTCAGGTCCAAGATTTTTCCCAGGCTAAGGACAGTTATACTGACGAGGTGATGCATAAAGTTTTACAACATCATTCTTCTCTTTTGACGAAGCAACCTTTCCATCACGAGAGTCTTCTTGTTGATCGCAAGGATAAAAAGCTCAGTCAAGCTGAAAAACGATTGGCTCGCAGGGGTTACGAGCTCGAAAAAATGGCAGCCAATTGCTCGAGACCTAGTTACAGTTATGTTCCTGGAAACACTGCTACGAGAGGTATGATACTGAACTTAAAACAGAATTTTCAATTGAACCCTTTAATTAGAATATTAATAATTTTAAATCAAATTCTTGTTCTCTCTAGCAGGTGGATTGCAAATCAGAGCTATTCGCGGAGCAGGAGGTGGTGGTGCTGGTGGTGCTGGCGGTGGTGGTGGTGGAGGAGGTGTAGGAGGATTAGGTACAGTCGGTGACATGGGACCAACACCAAAGCCCGTAGCTTCTGTGAGACCAATGCAGCAACGTGGAGTCGAAGGAATAGGTGCTAGGGGTGTCACAGGCAGCAGATGGATTCCAGCTGAAGTTTGGCAAAGACAAGGTATGAGTGCTCAGGAAATGACGCTTCCTTTGGACGTCGTCATTCCTACCAATTCTCCGGACAAGGGCAGCATTGTTTTAAAAGCTGGTCAGAGAGTAATGGTCCTCAAGAGCCCAAAAGGAATTTACATGCAGCTTGAATCCGGCAAAATTATTGCCATTCGAACAGCCCTTAAGCTAAATCAACAGAAGCGCGATGAAGAACCGAAGAAAGGTAAATATAATAATTCAGTATTTATTCAATGAAAGAAAATTGATATACCATTCTAATAACATCTTTTATTTAACAGAACTTTCCCTTTCAGGGCTGGCCTCGATGGTACAAAGGAATTCAAAAGCAGAAGTCGGTTTCCCCCTAAGAAACAACTCTGCTATTTCAATAATACCAAAATCATCTTCAAGCGCGCAGGGTACTCGGCCTCCTCCAAAACCAAGTGCTGGACCAGGTTACAGACCTTTTGCAGACAAAGAAGCTGCAAAAAGGTCCAGGCCGATAGCGACAGCTACTGCGAAACCTTACCTGAGCCAAGTGAACATCTCGAATCAAGTTTCTCTTTCGAGGTTACCGAGAGTTAAACAAGAACCCATGGATCATGCATCTCTCGGCGACAATTCCAACTCCTCCGACGGGCCATTGAGAACTGATCAAAGAGTAGAAGAAGTTAGACTAGAAGATGTTGTTGCTGAAGTCAATTCGAACGAGTACAACCGTCCTAATCGTCCACTATCAGCTAGCGTTGATTCATCGAGTCAAAAATCTTCGGAAGGAAAGTCGCAACCCTATCCGGCTAAAAACGTCTCCTGCATAGAAAGTGTACAAACTCAGCGAAGTCAGCAACCCGAAATGCCTCCAAAAGTAGACAAGCCAGTTGCTCTCTCCGAGGCGAAAGAAGTTTCCCAACTTAATTCTTCTGCCGCTTTTAAAGGCAATTTTCAAAATCAAAAACCGATGAAGGATAGTCTCAACGACGAGGCTGCTTTAAAGGAATCAGCAAGATCTGGAATTCCAACGCCAATTGCTAGCCAGCCTCCAACTTCTATCCCACCTTCGCCTATTCAATCTTCTATTCAACCTTCCATTCAGTCACAACCTCCGACGATGCAAACAAATATGGAAGTGGCAAATGTAGCCAAGAATCTCAGTGACTCTTCGAATTCTCCCACTGCTTCTGCACTTGCTAATACAAATCCTTCGACTCCTTTGGCGGGAATGGAACAGAGTGTTTTAGATGTTCCTCAACCGGATCCACATGGTGTTCCGCAAGGATATCCATATGCACAGTATCCTAGGTATTACGACTACGCGGATCCCCGATCGAGGTCTTTGGGGACTCCTTATGGAAGTTACTTCCCAGGTGTACCTCCCCATACGACGAATCCGATGCAGGTTCCAGAAAGTATCAAGCCCCAGCTTCAAGTTCAACCTGATTTGACAAAACCGGTTGAAGAGTCGGCGGTCATTAATAAAGCCGCAAATTTTGCGCCAACTCCTAGCTCTAGTGTTAAACCGACAGTGGATGTCACAGAATCTAAGGCGATTGAAACGGCGACTACAACTGTAGTAAGTGCGACTATGGGTAGGGAGGAAAGTCACACGACCACTGCCTTCACTCATCCAACTGCTGGAAGATATCCGGCGCCTTATCCTCCTGCACCTTACGATCCTTATGCGCAGCATTATCCTCCTGCGCCTGGGCCTTCTGCAACTTATCCTCCTGGCGGTGAGTTTTAAAAGAAAACCAATCACTTTAATTTTAGTACTTTAAATTTATATTACAATTTTCAAAGGTTCGTGACTATTTATTCTTTAACTTTCTAAGGGTTTCTAAAAATTGTAAGAGATTTAAAAAAAAATTTTTTAGATTTTAAGGGATTCCAAAAGATTTCATGGAGTTTCAAAAAATTTAAAGTAATATGCGAAATTTTTGAAAAATATCAATAGTATTATTGTAAACTTATTCGCATTTTTTATACTTGTCTGTCAGGGCAACTTGACTAAAAGTAAGGGAAATTGAAAAATGAAATCTTGTGGTCACTCTGTATTTGAAAGTCTCTTTTGCTTTTAATTTGTAATTGTTCAACTTACTAGTTATTGAACAATTGAAAAGCTGGAAGAAATACTGATTTCGCGTCTTAGAGCAATTCGAAGCCTGTTTATTAATTTTCGTAAATTAAAATCACCGGTTGTAATTTTATATTCTTTAATATTTTAATAATATCAGATAATATATCTTACATTATATTATGAAGGGGCTCCTGGTTATCCAACTTACGGTGGACCAACCTACAATGCAGATTATGCTCGAATGTACTCAGCATTCCATGGACCTCCACCAGCAGCGGATCCTTACATGCACAGAGGCTATGCTCCACCACCTGCTGCTCACCCTCCTGGCTATTATCCCCCATTCCCCCATCCCCCACCGCCCCCTTATCCAAACTATTCATTCTTACCTCCCTACCCCAACCCCAACATGCCTTCCGAACCACAACCACCTGCTCAGTAAACTGAACAATCGAACAAAAAAGAAACTTCTAAAATCTGATGGCTGTTAAGGGTTCGAAGACTAATAGACTGAAACTGTAAGAAGCGTCGAGAGGAGAAATCAGTCGCTATTAACGTATCGAAGACCACGTTGATTTCAATAACCGGAAACTGTGCAATCGTGTGTCCCACACCTTTCTTTTTTTTTACTTTTATTTCTCGGTTTGTTTTTGGCGACTGATTCTCAATTAATATATAAATACATTATATATAGATATATTAATATGACGTTGGAAACTCCTCGATTTGACCTTTCTATAAAGTTTGGGAATCGCTTTTTGTATATGATTTATTTGTAGTTTTCTTATTAAGTGATTGATTTTATTTGCTAATTTAGTGACTTGTCTTAATGAATAGATTTAAAAGCAAACGCACATGATTATTATTTATTAATAATTATTAATCGAGAAGTCATGTGAGGAGTGGCTAAGGTCATTTGAATTTGTGAAACGAGGCGACAGAGATGCATAATGCTTCTACGATTGCAGCTGAAATAATTTTTATACATCTCTCTTAAAACGTATAAAGATTGTCAAACGAAATACGATTCTGAAACTTCATAGCTGTGCACGATTACTCCATAATGTGTAACCAGTAGAGAACGAAACAAGCATGTGTCACAAATCAGTCTCCGTCTAACTAAGTGGAAATTAACTCTTCAATGTTACTATATTACTCCTTGATCAATACTCTTTTTTCTTCCTTTCTTCTTTTCAATCTTCTAGTATTTTTCAATTTGGGACTCTTGGTGCTTCATGTGATGAAACACTAGTTTTAAAAATATATTTTTAACAAATGGACCGACATTTTTGCTCGTGTTGTGATGATTAAACTTAACTCTAATTTTGCTGATCGATATTTTGTTCCTAACGATTGAAATATTTCATTCAAATCTCAAGTTTAATTTTGTACATACTTAATTTTCCTTGTCGATAACAATAGAAATTTTAGTCTTAAGTTCTAGGAACTCTTTTTTTTACAAGCAATGTAAATATTTTAAAAATTGATGAAATTTTTTATTGAATGATTTGTTCATGGCGAAGATAAATTAAGTTATTTAGTTTAACTTATTTACTGTTTAGTAACAAGAATTTTAGAATTCTTAAATAGTGATCAAATTCTTAGGATTTTTACTTTTTTGTAGGAAAATGGTTATGCAGAAAATGAAATATTTCATTCCGTAATGAAATTGATATTTCCTATGAAGTAGGCAGGTCAGAATTCTTTTTACACGCATTAATTATTCAGTATTCACTCGAGACATTTAGCAGCCAGTAGACAAATTACAGTCTCCTTGTCGAGTTGTATCTGACTAGGTATTACTACTAAACGTTGCGATTTCTTGAAGTAATAATCTAGATATTCTCCTAGTAGCATGTAGGATTGTTGTTAAGTAGAAATGTCCTGAAATTAGTAACTAAAACAGGACTTAGATAAAGAAATTAGGAAGGCCTCGATACTCATGAACTACTCTTCGAATCCTACTGTGATATTTTGTCTCAGTCTCGTGCCAACTACTTTCCACTTATTTAACCAGTGCAGTTCTCATTCTGTGATTATTATAAGCTTGATTGGAAAACTTGAGTTTTTTCTTGACTTTGATTTTGCATTTAACTCTATTGAAATTCGCATGGAAAAAACGAAAAAGGCACGAGATCTTTTACCGATTTTTCTAAATGGAATGCAGGGCTACAGTCTTGAGTGTCGTGGCCCTCCCCCAAAATACTATAAACAAGTAATAACAATAGTGCAGTATAAGCATTCACGCTGGTATACTATTGATTGCGTGTCTTCCACTGAATCTTTTGCTTGTTAAAAGAAAAAAAGAAAAGCGAGAAATTGAAAAGAAAAAGAGGGCGAATAATGCTGCATTTTCTCTAAATAGAAAGTTTTGTGAGGGCACATTTTATAGGTTTTAATTGTAAGTGTACAGGTATTAAGTGTCAATCGCAGCGTTGAATTAAAAATTAGATCAAGTATCAAACAAGCAAAAGAATACATTGGCGATTGGGCGCATACTGTGTAGTTTAATAATAAAAAAAAAGTTTCTTTTGTCTCTGTTATAGCTTTTTCGCAATTTACATACTTGTAAATATCCATTATTTACATTTCATACTTTATTTATTACCTATAAATTAATGTCGACTATTACTTTCTTTCGATATTTCGAAATATCGCTCTTATGTAAAATAAATTGTTCGCACTATGATTGAAGATTTTTTTTCATCATATTATTGTTATGAAAAGAGAAATCGAAGCTATACATAAAAATATATATATTATACATATTATCTTGTTTTTAAGACGTTTAACCTTTGTACGAAACCAGAAAGTGACTTTGCGTTACGAAACTGCCTAGTTTAAGGATCTATCCACTTGAATGTCACTACCACGTGAAACATAGGGCTGTAATTTAAAAAGAACTACCCTAATACAAGTTCAAAGACATAATTGGGTTGTTTTGATTTATTTCTCCTGACGAAGAGTTCGAAGTAAATTATTAGTTATTAATTGTAATCTAAAGAAAATTGACAAGTAGCCAACTTTAATATTAATTTTAATTTTAATTGTTCACATTGAAAACTTATACCGTAGAAATCTACACATTACTTTGTGTAGAATTTTATGGTGCACGATTTATGTTTCCAATAAATTGAAATTTTTAAATCAAAGTAATAAAAGATCCAATAAAATGGAGGTTCGAGTCCTACTATTCGATGTTATAATTAAAAGCGGAAGACTACCACTTGGTGCTAAATTAAAGACACAATCGACTAATTGTGATATTGTTGGATGTCAATAGAGAGTAAACATGTTGTGCGCAATTCTATTTATGATCAATTTCTATTAAAAGATCTGTCTCTTATTTTTCTCTCTACTTAAACCATTTTTCCTTAAAATATAAGAAAATCACTTTGTCAAAAACTTAAAAGCGTTCAAATTTATAATTGAAAGAATTGATTTGCTGTTTATTAGTGAACCATCGCAACGTAAAAGGGGGTATAACATTTTTTCATCTGAGTGAAAACGTATCCCGACAATGTAAAAATTACGAATTTAAAAATATTTTTTTTATATTACTCAAGCAAAGGAGAGGATGAGAAACGCTCGGACTAAAAAATGTTATTTTTTATTTAGAAATTATTATTTTTGATTTCAAAATTATAGAATGATTTCAAGCGATAACTAAGCGTTTTATAATACCTAGTACATATCTATTTTCAGTTTCGGTCGATTATACACGGGTCATATCAGGCGATAGTTTGCAGTGCAAATATTAGTATTTGTAGCAATTTCATTTCTTTGAGTGCCGAGTTCAACCCGGAAAAAATATTTACATTCTGTGGATTGGATCAACAAGCTTTTTTTTAAATTCAGGTTTTATTTTCATTTTTGAAATAAAAAAACTATCTGAAAGCAATAAATGTTTGTAATAATTAATTAACAAAAAAAAAAAATACGTTTATTAGAATATATTCGAGAGAACTATTTATACTTGTTAGAATTATTATAAGTAGTATTATTTTTTATGTGGAAAAAAATACCAGGGGTAAAAAAAACACGAAGGCATCTTGACGATTGTTTGGAACGTTTATACAATCACTTTAAAAATATTTAATATTGTTAACGATTACAAAGTTTCGTCTATGAAGAAGCAAAATGGAACTACATAAATAGAAGAAATCTGTGGATATGTACTCTTGAACTTATAAACCAGAAGATCGATGGATATTATCGAACAACAATAGCAATGATTGATGGTTAATACAAACTAACATGTTTATCACACATATGAAAGAATCCATCCCTCAACCTGCATTTCCTCAGTGTGACACTATTGACGTCACTTTTCCTGAAAAACAGGTGCGAAGAGAAATCCATTAATATGAAGTTTGTGAAGTATTTTTCAAATTGTTAGAAAATGATGAAAATCACTGAAGTCAGTTGAAGTTATTCATTTAATAGGAAGTTAGCGATTTGAGGAAACTTCAATTTGAAAATTTTTATCAATTATAAAATGTGTTTACAAGTGATTTTAAATTTCACTGAAGTTTACTGAATTCTCCTGAAGACAATTGAGGTCAGAAGTCGATATTCCTCACTATTTTAAATTAATTAAACGAATACATTATTCTGATATTATAATAAATAAGATTTAAATTATGATCGAATAAAAACCTCTTATTTTCTTGAAAAGAAAAGTTTTAAATGAAAATAGATGAAGGGACTTTGATAAAGTAGCTTCTTAGAAAAAAAATAAATTCAAGGGTATATAGGAAATTGGTTGAGGGTTGTAAAGCTTTCGTTCTCAATAAGCAGGCGCAGCTTCCAATGGAAATACCAAACGCGGCAAGTGGTTGCAGTTCAGTTCTTACTGCGGTGCCGCGAAATACACAAATGTCGCTTAGGAAAGAAGTATAATAGTTTTCATTTCAATATTTTCTACGAAATTATATATTCTAAATATTTGTGTGAATATACTTTCCTGAAAAGCTTGAATAAAACTTCGGTAAATAAAGTGATTTAATAATTTTCATTTTATACTAAGAGGGAATAAATTAAGGGGAGTAAAAGGATACAATTTAAAAAACAATGAATTTAAAGTGGTTCAAGATGTACGTGCTTTAAAGCAAAAAATACTTTGTGAGTATATTTTCATATTAGATAGTTAAAAAAGAAGACTTATATAAATACAGTGTACCTGAAAATATTAATAAAAATGTTTTATAAATTATTCTGTGGAATATTGCACAAATTATAATATAATAAAAAATAAGTGTTACTGACTAATAATTAAAATTAAAAATAATATCTGCGGGTTTAAAAAAATGCTTAATTAGTGGAACTATTTAAAATATTTAAATATCACAGTTGTTCAAGCGTTTTAGAAATTTCTAAACAAGTATAAAAAATATTCAAAATTCTAGAATGAAGTATAAGGAAGAACTTTAAGTGGACGATTTTCCTTACAACTGAATTGTTCATTTTATTTAGTTTTATTAGTCAAAAGGGAATAATTTTCTTGCAGGAAAAGACAAAATGTTTTCGCAATGGAAAATATTTCTTTTGCAAATTTTCTGTGGAGCTAAATTCTTTGTATAAAAGTGAGATTGTCCTTTGAAGGGAGGATAGTATTTCAGGCAAGTTTATAGGATTAAGCAACTTCATAGGGGTATTTTCTATCTAGCGCTTCTTCTAAAGGGGAAAAAGAGGAGTTAAAAAAATTGAAGAGTGTAGACTGTAGAAACCAGGAAGAATCGATAGGATATGGAAATGAAAGCTTTCTCGATAAAACGGAATTGAAATGGAAATTTCTGCTGATATCAAGCAAATAGGTATTTGACTGACAATTTCAGTCAATTCTGCAATGTCAGATATGTGACGATTTTCAATTCGTCCAATTTTCGAGACTTTCATGTCAGTCTATTGACATAGAAGCTTTCTGTAGTGAACCAATTAGGGCAGCATACCTTTCAATTATCTCCTGTTATACTATGTTGACATCTCAAGATTCTCAAAGGATTAGGAAATTTTCTTAGGAAGTACTTTTATCATACATATTTTTCCTATAAAAATATACAAATTTCTTACATTTAGAAAATATATAATATATATTTATTGTAAATTAAATTATAGTTCCAATATTAATATAATATTTTTTAACTTTATATTCTATATAGATTTTTATATGTTAACTATTACGAATTGAATTATTAAATTACATCGATCGAAATCGCGTATTTTATTTTGTGTTGACAAACAATTTTCACTACTCGTTTACCACCCGGGTGGAGATAGCCTGATTATTTGATCAACTAGTTCTTAGATAGTTAATACAGAGAAATTGATCTTTGTTAAATAAAATAAAGTTAACTAAAATTGTATTAACTTGACACAAAATATAATCAACTCCAATCAAATGTTACAAATAAAATATTATACAGATATAAATTTAAATTATTATACTTATCTAATTGAAAAAAGATTTCCTGAAAAAGTTCGTTTGGTTAAAATAGAAAATCCCACATTACGATGAAGGTTTCCTGAAGATATATAAGAAGTAATAAAGTTGAGTACTGGAATTTCTTTTCTATTCAACTTAACTACTTTAAGCAGCTTTTATCTGTAATTCGCTGCGTCTCTGATTCAACTTATATAACATAGAATTGGTTCCATTAAAGTTTCTTTATATAGTTTCTACATCAAATAATTAAGAGAGAACGAAAAGATTCATTAGTATTAAAATTAACAGAAAATCTTCAGTTTTTATAAATTATTTAACCAATTTAAATCAAATATTAAAAATTTAAAGTTTAATCAAGAGGGTAATTAAGATAAGTTACTATCAATATTTCTGTTAATGAAATTTCTTATCATTTAAACTCTAGCGACTCACATTCTGTTATCGCCTTGGGATAAAATTAAGTTTTTCACTTAAAATTAATTTTTCTAAATTTCATAGCCTAATTTCGAATCGTAATAATTTAAATATGTACAAGCTTAGAAGATCAACATTTTATTTGAAAATTAAATATTTATTGAAATATTTGTCAGTTGAAATGATTGGGCAGAAGTTTCAGACGTTTACTGTCAGACAATTTTTTTTTCTTCAAAGATTCTCAATAAAAAAAAATTGTTTATTGCAACAGAAAGCATAGGAAATGTTTTTGAAAACAATATATTTTTAGTTATTGGTAAGAAATCTTTGATGAAAAAAAAATCGTCTGAGTAGCTGTCTGAAACTTCAGCCTAGTGTTGAAATTTATTGTTACACTTGGAAGCCTTTATATATAAAGTTGTGGGATTGGAAATAATTAAATGAAATTTGTGATTTGTTACTTTTATCAAACTTATTACTTTTGAAACAAGAATCACATATCATTGACAGTGAAATATCTAAGAATACATTTAATCACAATGAATTTATAAAATCTAATATTTTTAGAACATAAAACTGATTTTCTAATAATTATGTTATTGAATATCTGATTTAATCTCACTGTAATTTTCCCCTTACAAAATGAAATGTGGTGTCTTGTAACTTCACGAGTACAGGTACTCGAATCACAAAGCTTTGCACATTCTATGGATCGATATAAAGCGCCCCTCTATCTCCTGAAACTAGTTCGGTCGTTATCTTCAGAACAATAGAAATATCAAAATTTCATGTACTACTTCTAAAACTGAAGGAGACTTCGAAATTAATCACCAGTCTTTTGAATATTAATTGTACTATAATCTATAAATTACTTCAGCCGCAATCTTGTCCCTGCAGTTGACACTTCCAATCAAATTTTTAATAGAGACTATACAAATTTTAAACGAGTTTGGTATTAAAATAACTACAAATACATTTTTGTAATTTTATATTGTTTTATTATCTATTAATTATTATGTAATTACTACTAAATTTTTTTCAATTTAGCAGACAATATTTAAATTAAAATTAAATTAAATTTCTTTTAATTAAGTCTCTTTCTCTATTTTCTTTGCGTTACGGTTCGTTTACTTGGCTCGAAAGTTTGGGAGTGTAATTTACATTGCGAGGGGTAGTGGCTGAGTATACAAGACTTTACCTACTTGGCATTTTATATCAAGCAACATTTTATGGACTCTGTTCACGTGACCTCGCGAAATTTTACTTTCGAATCGATCAAATCTGAAAACAGATATTGTTAGTCTTTTGAATAGTTCTTTTTTATAACATTATTTAAAAAAATTTTTATTCAATTTAAAAAATAATAAAGTACGCATTTATTTAAATTAGATTTTCCTTTTTTTATTTTGTCAATTTTATGATTTTCTGTTTCAGAAGATAATGTATCCACTGGGACTGTTGTTTATTACATTAAGTACTCTAGTGGATTCCAGAATGTATGTGAATGTGTCCGGTGATATTATATTGGGTGCTTTATTTCCGGTTCACCGGAAAGGTATTCACGGGCAAAATTGTGGAAAGATTCAAGTAAGTTCGTAATATTTAAAAAAGTCACTACTGATTAATTAGCAGGGCCTAAAATGTTGGGTAATACGATATTCAAAATAAAAAAGTGTACAGTGAAAAATTTACTTATTTCCAATGAAAAAGTGCAAAATATTAAAAGTTGAAACTAGGTATTAAAAGTGTTCATGATTTTTAAATAATTTAAAAATTTTGTGGAATCTCCTAAAAATATTCTGAAACATTTTGAAACTTCTTGAAGTTCCATAAAATCTATTTTGATATCAAATCCTGTAAAATTTTCTTATTCCCTAGAAATTGTTGAAAATTCTTAAAAATATTTTTAAATCTATATTTATTTATCAATACACTTAAAAACTTTTTTTTTAGCTCCTTTTTGTATGTATGTTTGTGTATGAGGAGGAGGGGATAACAAAAAAAGTGTGTAGTTCGAAACTTGAAATATTTTAGGCCCTGTAAATTAGACTTTGAACATGAACTAGAATTTTAATATAACTTTATACTTTATTTTTGTAATTTCTCTCAATCGACATCTATACCTATTATAATTTGATATGCTTGGCGAGATTTGAATGTCGAATTCTCGCGATATTCTTCCATGATAATTGACATATCAAAGTTGGCTCTAAGCCAGTTGGCGAACATCCCCTAGAATTATAAAAGAGCTCTTGACGTCTGCAGAAATGAGGATTTTGCCTTTTGCTCCTTTTGTAATTATCTCTTATCCAGTTGAAAAAAGGCATCATCCTCTTCTGAAGAATATTGAAATGAAGTATACATAGGTATATACTTAAAAATTGAGTAAAAATTGAGTAAAAATTGATCTTATTGAAAAATTGTAATGGAAAATATATCGCTCACTTTTTCGTCTTTTCCAATTTCAATCTTCGAACTAAATAAAGATATTTTTATACGAGAAGTTATAACAATGAATCATCGTAGCTCTTCTTTTTCTCGGGAAATATCGTCTATTTTCATTCTAACATTTACAGGCAGAAGATGGAATTCAACCCCTAGAGGCGATGCTTTATACTATCCAACAAATTAATCGAGATCCTTCTATCATACCAGGGATTCGTTTGGGGGCCCTTATCTTCGATTCCTGTGACAATCCAAACTATGCTTTAGAACAATCATTAAATTTTATCAAAGGTTATTGTTTGCCGAAGCAATACTTTTACTAATACAGAAAACATATAATTATTTTTATATCGATAGTAAATATTACTGATAAAATAATAAATAGGAATACCTATTTAATTCAATTCTGAACCACTTTTTCGAATAATTCTTTATCTTTAGGTTTTATTGCACACGTTAACGAGTTTCATCAAACAGAGTTCCAATGTTCGGATGGTAGTGTACCAAAATTTTATCAAGGAGGATTTGATAAGGTGGTGGCTGTTCTAGCAGGTCAATCAAGTTCTGTTACATTACAAGTAAGTTTCAATTTAGCCGGTTACAATTGTGAAAAGTTACACAGAAAGATTTAGTCATCGAAACTTAATTCTTTGACTGGCATCGACTTTCGGATACGTCAAAAGTTTTCAAATATCTCATTAACTTTTTTTAAAATCGAAAATACTTTTCGTGAAGAACTCTTAAACAGTTTTCGAAATTTTCATTGACTTGATCGAGATGTTGAGAGTCAATGAAACTTTTGAAAACTTTTTTAGAATTCTTCATGAAAAGTACGATAAGTTCAGATTTTAAAAAAAGTCGAGGGGTTGACGACTCCTGAAATCATATGTACACTTGCATAGAAATTTACTGAATTCTTCAGAAATAGCTGAAAATTATTCCTTTGAAGTCTTGAAATTTCACAAATAATTTAAAAATTACTTAAATTACTATATGAACAGATTTAAATAACCCTGTTTTTTCTCACAATTTTTACTTTCTCAAAAAAATAATACTGCACAGACTTTCGTGTTTATGTTCTGTACGTCTCTGCACAATTATTTTCTTTCAGAAAGTAAAAATTGTGCGAAAAAAACTAGGTTATCTGAATTTGCTCATAGGATAAGTAACTTAAATAAATAACTTAAAATAATTAAAATCACTTGAAGTCACTTGAAATATTTGCAAGTCAGAAGTAGATGCGTACAAAACCATCGGTTGAGTTGTCAACCCCTCGAAAAAATTTTAAGAAATAATTTTCGATGGCTAATTTCTTCTGTGTTTAAAATACCAACTGGATTGAACGATCTATCAGGAAATAGGGTTCGAATTACGTGAAATTAACAGAGGAAACACGAATTTGTAGCTTAGTGTCTCCCAAAGCCATAAATCGATTGTAATGGAATTAATCGAGCCCATGCAGCTGTAATTGACACTATCCTAGGTTTGGATATCCCTTTGTAGAATTCCAAATCCATATACAATAATTTATTAGGTAGAACTAAATTCGAATTTTTCTCTATCCCCTTCCTGCAAATTAAATTATCTTGAAGGATCGTAGAATTTCATGAAGCGGGGAAGATACATTTTCGGACCCTTTTATATAAGCAGAATAGAATCATAGAAATAGAAGCTTCATGTAAAATTGAAGTTTATTTGATTACTAATCTGTAAAAGAAAATTAAGGCTTCCATTAATTTGTTAGCACTGTATGATTTTTTGTTTCCAGGTCGCTTCCGTATTAAGACTTTTTTCCGTTCCTCAAATTTCTTACATGGCTACATCTCCATCCTTGAGTAACAAAGAAAAGTTTCCCCATTTTTATCGAACCGTACCAACCGATGTAAATCAAGCTCACGCCATGCTGGAAATTTTAAAGTAAATATTTTACAACTAGAAATGTGACATATATATCAAAGCATAAAACGTTTTTTTTCAATTGTGTAAATTATTTTTGCAGACAATTTGAGTGGACATATGTGTCGGTGGTTTATTCAGATACCGAATATGGTAATCGTGGTTATGAAACTTTGGTTTCCTTAGCGAGCAAATATTCAATATGTTTTAGTGCACCACAGAGAATAGATAAAGAGCGATTCGTTCAAGAGGATTATGATAATGTGATTAGAACTATTTCCAATAAAACGGAAGTTAGAGGTTTGTAGTATATTTAGACCTTTACTATGTATTATATTTCAAATATTTTATTTTGTCAGTTTTTAATAAGAATATGCAGAAATGGGAAAATTTCATAAAAGATAAAAAGATAAATGAGAATTGGAAGATTATGGTCCAGGAAAAGTAGGACGGTATCATAAAAACCAATATAGGATTCCTTTATATCGCTGCTTGAACGGTTTAATGTTGAAAATGTATTATTCATGTAGTCTACAAATACTAAAGGGTACTTAAACGTTGAAAAAACATTTTTACTTGGAAATATAGAAACAATATATAAATATAATAATAATATACAATTTTCCATGATTAATATTTCTTTATGGAAAATTTTCTATTTTCGGATAGAGAAAATAAATTTAGAAATCCAATTTCTAGATGCGGAAGTAAAATCCCATAGGGTAATATTGGATATAGATATCCACGTAAATATCGAGGAAGTACGAATGGGTCGTATAAGGGAAGGAATCGTAACTTATTTTATACCTAAGAGGAATTTATTGATTTCTGAAATTTTCAATTAAAAAGGAATGAAAGAGGGCTGATTGTAGATTTTTTATTGTAGAATTTTAATTTCAAGAAGTTTATACATTTTTTCAAGGGGATGGTAAAATGAATATTTGAATAATTATACGGTAAATTATTACAGAATTATTAATACCCTTGTGGAAAAATTCAAGTGCACTAGTGACCTAGATTTTGATTTTCAATCATGAATAATTATGAACTTCTCAGTTGATAAATGTCTAAGTTAATTTTGAATTTAGTTGTAGTACTTTTCGCTGAAAAAATAACAACTCTAAGAGTACTCGAATCAGCAAGACGTCTTGGAGTTGGTACAAGATATGTTTGGATTGGTAGTGATGCCTGGTCAAACACCAATCATCGAGAATTTTTAAATCCTGATGATAGTCAGGACCAAGAACAGATTATCCTAGAAGGCGCTCTTGCTGTGCAACCTTTATCAAGACAAATGTCGGGATTTGATGAATATTTAAAAAATTTGACCCTAAAACATGAAGAGTTGAACCCATGGTTTCGAGAGTTCTGGAGAGAACATCACAGATGTGGTAGAAAAATCATTACTGACATAAATCGCGATTTTTATTACGTAAGAAAAATCCTATGTCTATTTCTCTTAAAGAAAGTTTATTATTCTTTATTATTCATTATTCTTATCCATATAATCGTTTTCTAAGAAAAATATTTCTTTACAACTATTTTCAGCCTATAAATTACGTTGATGATTACGCTTGTGAAAATCCGAATTTAAAAATTGAACCTCGAACGGGATATAAACAACAGGGATTTCTCCACTTTGTGAGAGATGCGGTTTATTCTGTAGCGTATGCTTTGCATGATTTACAAGTTGAGAAGTGTGGAACAGGATTTCGTGGATTGTGTGCGGACATGATGCATATTGATGGAGAAACATTGTCAGAATATTTATCGAAAGTTTCATTCAAAGGTATTTTTTCAACATTTTCTTTTGTTTTTATAAATGCTGATATTTAAATTATATTCGTAAATCTGGAACGCAGATGAAGCAGGGAATAACTTTAGATTTGTTAACAATGTGGATGGACCTCCAAGGTATTCCATTTTAAATTACCAAAAGGATGCAGATGGATCGCATCGATGGTACGTCGTAGGAAATTACACTCGTAAGTTTATCATTATTTTGTTCAAGATTTTTCTTCCAATTTTTATAAAACTTTATAATATAACGATTGTTTTTCGTTTTAGAAAGCGATAATGGGAAGCCGGTACTTCATCTGGATCAAAAGATAGTGAAATATCGAAGCCAGGAGCATGGAGGCAGAAGGTATTTTCCAAATTCAACTTGTTCCACACCTTGTCCGTCTAATCAAGTAAAAGTCAGAGTGAAAGAAGACCTCTGTTGCTGGAGATGCAGAAAATGTGGTCACTATCAATATAAAGTAGATGATCACAGGTGTGAAGATTGTGAACTTGGAACAAAACCCACAAGTGATCGAAGATTCTGCGCTGATATACCTGTAGAATTTATAGATTACTCTAGTCCTTTGGCTATTTCCACTATGGCGGTTGCTAGCTGTGGTATTTATTATTTAAAATTGATTAATCTATTCCTATATTATACAATACCACATGTAGCTTTTTAAAATAATACTGCCCATGCAATTTTTTTTCAGGTATCCTGCTTACGATTTTTGTTCTTTTCGTCTTTTGGATTTATAGTGAAACTCCTGTAATAAAAGCTTCCGGAAGAGAACTTTCTTCACTGTTATTGCTTGGAACCATGGTCTCATTTTTGATGACTTTTGCTGTAGTGGCACAACCAAGTACAGAAGCTTGTTCTGTTACAAGATTTGGCATTGGACTTTGTTATACTTTATGTTACGCAGCACTTGTTACTAAAACTAACCGAATCCATCGAATTTTTAATACAGCCACCCACAACCCTCATAAACCCAGGTAAAAGTTCAAACCTCAAGAGATAAAACCTGAAGCATAAAAAAAAACTGAACTCATAAAAACCTTTTCCGAATTTTTTCCTAGGTACACTAGTCCAAAATCACAATTAATTATAACAGGACTTCTGACGCTTGTAGAGATAATTATAAATAGCACTTGGTTAATAAAAGTGCCACCAAAAGTAACTCACGTCTTCCCCACAAGAGATACAAGACTGAGAATTTGTCAGGGTCTAGATGATAGATCATATATGGTGGGTCTAATTTACCCCTTCATCCTTATAGGTAAGACATTTAAAAAAAATATAAAATTTAATTTTTGAAATCAATTTAAAGACTTAAAGAATATATATTTTTTTAGTAATCTGCACAGTTTATGCTGTCAAAACTAGGAAATGTCCGGAGGGTTTTAACGAAACACGTCACATAGCTTTTACAAATTATACTACACTGATTTTATGGTTGGCATTTGTACCACTTTATCTCGCATCGACTAGTAACAAAATAAGGGTTGTTACGTTAGCTCTTTCCTTATCTTTAAGTGGATTAGTACAACTTGGTTGTTTCTTCTTTCCTAAAGTCTATATTGTACTTATGAAACCAGAAAAAAATACGAAAGAACTCGTAATGGCCCAACACAGGAGTTCTCCATATTTACAAACTCCAGCTACACCTATTGTGAATTCAAATGGTAAATTAAAAACAATTATTTCTTAATGATTTTGAAGGAGGAATTATAATAAAACTTATATCAACTTTTTCTTAGGAAAATCTAGAGGTTCGGCAATCTCCATAGCAGAACCATCCAGAGAAACTATCAAAATGTTGGATGTGAGGACTATGTGAAAATAGAATAAAAATTGTAACTTATAAAGACCAACTTTTTATTTATTATATTTGTAAACTTTATATTTAAAACATATTGATGTACTGTAGAAAGAAGTTGATTTTGTAAATACAATAGGATTTTCAGTTTATAGAGTAACCAGAGCACAATAAAAGTAATCGCACCGATAAATGTTCTTATCATTGAGATATAGATGTAAAATGAAGTATGAATCCAAAACATATCATATTATTACAACATTGCTATCAATTATCAAATTGTTCAGTTAAGAAAAATTTTAAGTACAAGCTGTCAATATACTGCCATAAAATGTAAATTATCACACTAATATAATTTGTGTTCTTTAATTATTATTAATTACATCTACAAAGATGAGTGAAATACTAATCTCGTCGTTTTGTATATATTTGTACATGAGAGAATGAAGTGAATAAAAAACTTAATCAGTGTTTTCGGAAAATCTTTTATTTCAAAAGTCATGTTACAAAACTTACTGCACAGTACTTTCCGACTGAAAAACATTTTTTATAACTAAATTTCGATATTCATTAACGAAAAACTTAAACAATCAACTGGAAAAGTTTACAAAATCATTAAGTTAATACTTTAAAGCGGAGTTGTGAAACTTTTAGATAACAAAATTTCATAATAGGTCTTACTCAATTATTATAACGAATTTAACGTTATTTCTTATATAATTTGTACAAGCAAAACATAAAAATAATATGTACAAAAACTTAGATTACAAATATATATCGCTTACAAAATAATGAATGAAATTATTCCTTTGATGTTCTTCGATAAAATATACCTATAAATTGCTTATGATAGCTAATATCAGAAAGCACGATATTAGCCTATATATATTTATATCTATGTGATGTATATTGGTAAAAGAACTTATTTTATTTAATAAAATTTCATTCTTCATAAAAAATATTTACACCTACAGTAATGGAGGTTATACAAAAAAGTAGAATTGTTTGAGGTTCACAATAAAAATTCGCTCATAAAATTCTCTGTCCGAATTCACAAACACGACAATGGTTTTTCTTCTTAAAAATGTACAATTTTCATGACAAATCTTTTTCAAAAATCGTTTGAATACATTTTTGTTTACAAATTTCACAATTAATCAACGTTTACACATCAAATTGGACAGAATAAAATTATCCTGTCAAAAATGTTTACGTTATTTAGGATTGTCAAACAATTCTTGATCTTCATTAAAAAGTAAAAAGATTTAAAAGGGGATATTAGCAAAATTTGATATAAAATATTGAAATCGTTTGAAAAATCAAAGGTTTTTAAAAATTATCAAGTTATTTGTCAATTTATTTGTAGATGTTGAGCGATTAATGAGCATTCTTAATTCTGCTAGTATCCACTTTGATCACCTTGATGTTTACATATAAAAAATCTAATTTCCTCAAACGTTTACATGCGTGATTTATAATCACGAAGATCATCATGTACACGCATTATGAGGAGTAAATCTAAATATATACCATGTACGATCCTAACAATCGTCGCTTTCTGCGAGAAAGCCGACGACATATGCACTACAGTGTATTGCTTGCATGTCACACGAAAATTAATATTTCAAGCGTCTTCTACGCTAATCTTTTCGTTATTATATTCTATACAATATATAATACTATATTACAATATATAATACTATAATTAATAATGACTCACTGCACTATCATTCCTAGTTACTCTCTAAACTTGAATCAGTGAAAAAATAGTGAACTTCCACTGATTCAATTCTAGAGAGTAAAATTACTAAATAGTTTGAATTTTCTCTGAATAATTTTTTCAATTAGGAGTCGAATAAAAAATTTCTCTCGGTTGTACGGTGATTATGGTTACTATTGAAAAATGCAGTTAGTGTTGAGGGCATTTAAAAATGTGATTGGATCTTTCTAATGTTTACCTTGAGTCGCTAATTTATCTATAGAGAAATCTGAAATATTGCATGATTCGTCCTCAAACTTAATTGACTAGGAATGCAATAGACACATAATACGGAATTAGTACATTTAATTCCTCCAAAAATCGCATGCCAATTTCCAGATGCCATTTATCCAGACAAATAGGAAAAGGCAACGATTTTCTAAGGCCACTGGTATTTTTCATTAAAATGTAAAATCTTAAATAAAATAATAACTGTATTTACATTTGTATAACTAATATTCTAGGTACTAGAATTATAGCTGCCTGGGGCAAACAAAAATAATATCCTTGGCTCTGGAAGACATTGGTCCTTAAGGACCAATCGCTATTAAAATAATATATAAATATAACTATAATGAAATGTGCGATTAAGTACGATATTTAATTTTACAATAAATATTAGCGAATGATATTTATTAATTGTAGAATTAAGGTCAGTTAACGTTGCATGCAAAAGTCTAGAGGCACTTGATTAATTTAGTATGAATTTATTGAATGCAAATTAATAAAAAAATACCCACTATGTCAATTTTGAGCAAATATTTGAATATATTAAGGAGGATTAGTGATTGAGCGAGGAAGATTTGTTCTCCTAATATTTAACAATTTTTAAACCATTTAAAAATAGATTTATTTGCTGAAATGCAGGAGAGCAAACTTTCCAGTAAATACTGCTGAATTCGCAGTGGGTATTTGAGCGTTTGTTGATCGAGAGCAGGAGCCAGTTAGATTGCGTTTCATAAAATTTAACGACCCGAACAGATTTGTGGTGATTCATAAAAGGTTTTTTATTTTCTCGTATAATTTTTTTTTTCTTTACTCGATTACAAAAAATCTCTTACTTGCAACGAAACTGACCTATGCAAAACGAGCTGCTTGCACTCGATTTTGCTCTAAAGGCCTTTCATGGACGGAATGGCTGATAGGGAATAAAATGAACATTTATTCTAATTTATCACGATAGGCTTAAAAACCTAGACTTATAGATATATGTATACGAACTGTAAATGTTCGGATTGAAAGCGATAAAAATGAAGGATGAATCGTAATTTTTTAATTATTTCTCCCGATTAGGTTTCTCGGTTGATTAAAATAAACAGGATTAAGTCACACAGCCGCAAGGTTCCTTTCAAAACATTTTTTTAACGTTGAAAAATTAATATCTAACTTGTATTATATGAGCTTTTCAAATTTGGAATTTGATGATTACGACTATGCATATTCTACCTTTAAAGTATTAGAGTAATAATTAATGACTAATTAGTCATTGTCGATTAAAGGAGAATTATCTCAGGTAAAGGGAAGATGCTAAGGAATTTTTTTCTAAGTAGACAACTGCGATATGCTATTTTATACATTGTTTACAAATGTATTTTGTTATTTTAAAGAATGATTTAGGTCAGTAAAATTGAAATATCTTATTCTTATTATAGAATCACATTTCCACTCACCTTGCTCCCAAAATCGACATTATCATACTATTGTTATCTCTACATTTAAGTCACTTTGATTAAATAATAAAGTTATTTCAAATTTCCAGTGAAAGTCGGTGACTCGTTTTACAAAAAATAATTTGAAAATCCCTTTTTAAGAAATTCGTTTTTAAAATTTATTTCTTCAAAGATTTCTCATCAATAATTGTAAATATTGTTTGCAAAAACATTTCTCATGTTTTCTGTTCCAGCAAGCAAATTGTTGTAAATAGAACAATTTATTAGTGAGAATCCTTGAAGAAAAAAAAGTTCGTCTGATTAGACGTCTGAAACTTCAGTCTAATCATTTTAAAATGAATAAAAATTCGTTTATAAATTTCCTGTTTTTCAGTTTGAAAATATTTTTTTGAGTTGAGAATGAGTCATTTTTTAACTTCGAGGATCCGAAATTGAGGGATTATCTTCAATAAAAATTGGATTGGTCGCTCTTTCACTTAATGTCTGGAATAACTTTTCGACTATTTTGAAACAAAGGTTCGCGAAAACGAACCTTTTTAAGCAAATTTCAGATGGAACTTTCCCTTTTATGCTTTGCTTGCGAAGTTTCTGGACTGTTTGTCATTGCATGGTTATCGTAAGCATAGCCTAAAAAATTATCTTCGCTTGCGTTATTTTTTGATAAATCAGTACTTGTCGTACTTGGAGTTTCATCATCATTGGACATTCTTTCAGAAGCTGCCACACTTTCACTTATTGTAGGCATTTTCAACTTTAGGCCATTTTGTTTTGGAACCCCAGCTTCCGCATCATCACGAACTTTATTCGTATGTTTCGTCACCTTCTGTATAAACCAAGAAAACCTTAATTAATAAAAATTTCCCCAAAATAATTAGCTCAACTAAATGAATTTTCAAAATAATTTCTGAAAAGTTTGCGAAAAAAATAAAATGATATCAAAAAGCTGTAAAATTTTATTTTTACCGTAGAATCATTTTGAAAATACCATCCTGTTTAGAATATCATTCAAGCACTACTTACATACCAGCCATTTTTTTCTGAAAGTCTTCTGAGCGAAATTTTTTACTTTTTGCCACTTAATCAATGTCTTGACTACTACAAAAATTATTGCGAGTAAGGAGATGCAAGTGAGTGATAAAGAAATCTTAAGAAGAATCCACTGCTTCTGAATTTCATCTGGAACGAAAATATATAAAAACTATTAATTAAATCAATTTTCCAAGTATTTTAAACTTGCTGAGAGTTTTAGTCTCGATAATCCAGGGATTTTATTTCCTAGATGAATTTTAAAAAGGAGGAAAGAGGAATTATTTCAAGTAGATATTCAAACTCCTCTAATAATTAACAGGGCTTCTAACTTAATTTGCATAAGTAAAGATCTGTTCCTGAAATCGCGTGCCTTAACTCTACCGGTATGCTAATGCACAATACTAAATCCAGACCAGCCTTCACCCACAACCCTCTTCTTTGAAAAAAAACCTGCGTCTTATTCTTTCAAACGCATTGATTATTCTAAACTGTTTAAAATCATTTAAAATTATTTTAAGTCTTTTAAAATTGCAGAAAATACCTTTAAAATCCTTTGAAATGCCTTAACATTTTTGGAATCACTTGAAAGCTCTTGAAATCACTTCACGTGACTACAGAAATTTCAGAATTTATTTAATAATAATTGCATTATTTTGAAATATATCTGCGCTGGTTCAATAAATCAGAAAAAATACTAAGGGTACATTTCTGGTTACCTTAACCATACATTTTTTTAGGTATACTTTACCCCCCACTTATTTCAATAGCTACTGTATTATCAGCTCTTTATCATCATCGAATATGTATACAAATGGCATCTATTGTTCAGAAATGATCACACAAGTGTAAAGACTGAATTTTGAATGATGTAATCGAAGAAAAATGAAAAGATCCTGTTATTGTATATTTGCAGTGTCTGTTTTTCTAGAATAATTTATAAAGGTAAGATTAATATCATCGAATAACATGAGGCAATTTTTTTTCCTTTCATATCTTTTAATGTATGTATTGGCGATCAAAATAACACTTAACAAAACTTCTGGGGCTGGTTGGGATCGAAAAATGTCCCGAGAAAAATATACTAGGCTGGAAATTGACCCTTAAAAAATATTTTGGCAATGGTATAAAACCAGAAAGATGAATATTAATCGTTTTTTTACATTCGGAATACATTTTTAAAATTACTTCCCGATTTCCCAATCGGGCCTGCAAAATTTGGTTTAAAACTCCTTGAATTTCATACAAGATTCTGCAAAATTTGCAATAAATATAAAAATTCGATAAACTGCCCATTGCTGGACTCAAATTTTTTCCAGAAAATCATGTATTCAAAAGAGTTTAACGTAAAAATAAAAAGAAGTGAAAAAATTTAATTAACAGATACTATATGTATTTATTGAAAATACTTTCACATCTGCAAAGAAGTGTTTCGCCTCGTCCTGGTTTTTCGTGTCTGACTCATCGGTAAATTAAAATTCATAGTGTGTTCCAGACTCACCTCTCAAGTCCCCTTCTAATTTCATATCTGTCCGAAGAACATATCTCTGGTCGTGCAAGTATTCTGAAATCAAAAATGAAAAGGACGTCCATAAATTATAAAATGAGAAGCTTCATTGATGGATAATGGAAATAATACTCATTTCCATCTTACGTCTTTCACCAAAATGATAAAATAGTCTCTAAGGAAACTCTCTAAGGAACAATAAAAACATATCAAACTCACGAAAGCACCTAGTGAAAATACATTTGGAAGTTCAGCGTTTTTGATTGTTATTCGTAAAATTTAACAATTTTGAATATGTACCCTGTTACACTGCATGCGAAATAAAATTAAAAGTTAGAAATTTGGCAATGTAAAATTAAATAATTGAACACTGTACATTTTCAGTTAATAAATATACTTATGTGTACAAATCAAACAGAAGACGACTGCAAATTAATGCACGAGGTACATCCAACAAAGCCCATAGACTAACACAAGTTCTCTCTCGATTTGTAAGCATGAATGATTACATTACGTGCATTAAAAATGTATACGTATATGTTCACATACGATACCATGCAGAAATTAAAATTGTTAACGTCTCGTAAAGGGAGTTTTATTCAATATATATATATATATATATATATATATATATATATTTTAGTCACGAAAAAAAACACTATTCATTTAGCTAAATGAAAATGTATTTATTCTTTCATAAATAAAAATTATTTTGATGTCGGATTTGCAGTAGACGAAATCCGGACAAAAGCGTATTTCAAATTCTACTTCAGATAAATATTAACTCTCCATATAAATTCCGAATAATTCATGGACGAAATCGGAAAAACTGCGAAAAGAATCCGTCTAAATTTACGCAACTGTTCGGATTAATTTATCCGAAACTAATTTGGAATTTATCCGAAATTTAAGCATCAGGGGAAATTTAAAAAGTTGTGTCTGAACAAAAAATCGTAAAGTGGTTTTAATCAGTTTCATCAAAAAAACAAGTACATTATTTCATGTCCTGAAATCCAATATCAAAAAACAACACCATGTATTCGCCGTACAAGCAGTTACAAGCATTATCGCAAGGCGACGCATTTTATTCGCATGATAAAATTGCATTCGATAGTCGTTCATGGAATAGGATATGCAGTTGAAGTTTTGCTTTCTAAAAGTAGTAATAACTCGAAATTTTCAACATCTGAACGTATTTTTCAAATATTCGAAATATTTTCGAATAGTTTGTATCCGTTCACCATATTATTATTCACTTATTTGACAGAATAAATGAAATATTTTAATAATCAGTAGGCACTTAGATAAACTTTTGATTGACTTTAAAGGACAAATATAACTAATGTGTAGGAATAAATTATAGATAAAAGAATACGCTGGACTTAAGGAACTGGAATTTTCTAGCTAAATGGAGGCAATATATGCTCTGATGAAAGAAGACGCGCAAGCGTCTTTATAGTTTACAGTAGTGATGGCAACGTGCTGCAAACAGTGATTTACATCTCTCTCTCTCTCTCTTTTCAAAATTGAATGAAAAACATATTTATTTATTCTAATTGATTTTTCCAAATATATAAGTAGCAGTTTTTAACAAATAAAATATGTACAGTTTGAAATTTAAATTATTTAATTTGCCTTTAGTGTATGGACTGAAGGATCTATAATATTTATCTTCATAATCGATGAATTAATTAGTGACATACTTTTCACTGCATTTTACTTTAAGTCTCTATTTATATGGATACAAACTTCAGGCAGTTGTTTTAACATTTTTTCTGATTATGGTACAACTACTCATTTGTGATTGCCACAACCAGGATTTTAATAGACAGAACCACGTGTAGATCTGTCAATAAAAATCCTAGTTGTGGCAACCACAAATGAGTAATTGTACCATATTTTATAATTTCTGTGGTTGTAATACAACCATAGAGTTTTCTCAGTGTATAAGTAAAATTATATCGCAAAAGGAATTTATATCGCACTTCAATAGAGAGGGAGAGAGAAGAGAGACTTGTAAGTGGGGTCATGAGAATCGATTTGCCATGGTATTTCAACTCTTGTCCTTATCTACATATATAATGCATACCTTCAGCAACAGATGACTCACACGCGTCTCTCTAAAATTCTTTATTTGCTAATTTTCAGTAATTCTCTTTTCAAAATTTCATTCAGTGAAAATCCACTGAGAATCAGTGAAAACTTACATACTTAAATCTTCAATAATCGTCACAAAACCAATTTCAGTTATATTATACATTTCAGTTCAATTATACATTTTTTTCAAAAATTTATAATATATTTATATACATATTTTATATATAATTTATATATTCTGCAATTAAAGAACTTTTTTAGATTATAAAATTGAAAATTAGTTTAAGAATTTCGCACTTAAGTCTGAATATATATGTATTGATTTGCATTGTAGTCACAACATTTTAACTTTTTGTAATAAAAAAGTATTTAGACATAATTTCTCGTAAGGGTCATATTTTGTTATGGTGATAGTTGTATAAATCTCCTTTGAAGAAGGAAAAGGGTACGGAAGCATTGGCGTAACGGGAAAAAATTTTAGTAAAGCAATTGTTATTATGGTTAATACTAATATCGGCGAGCTAACATCAGACTAATATATATAATATATATATATGTAAAAAATAAGTAAATAGTTTTCGAAGCATTTGCAATAATAATTTTGTATAAAAAATGTACAAAATTTTGTTCAAAATGCTCATTCCTCGATAAATTCTTGCACAGATAATGTATATCGGTTTCTGTACAGGAATTTATACAGATTGGTGTTTCTACAGTTTCCTTTTTGAAAAATTGTGTCTGGTTTCTTTACCGATATTTCAATCGATTGTACAGGCATTAATTCAAATTCTTATACAAGAATTTATATAGTTTCTTGTACAGGAATGTCTACAGTGGGAATTTTCATCTGATTAAACCAATGTCTTTAAAATATTGTATAAATTATATTCTCGGCACCAATGGCAGTGGTTACAATGGTTACAAGTATTCAAAATAGAGGGAAGGTGAGGGTATAAAGAATAAAAAAGCGAAAGAGAAGACGACGAAAGTACTTCAAGTAAAATAAGAAGGTAAGGAATAGAAAAGGAAGGAAAACTAGAAACAGGTGAGTCATCGTTCACGTTACGGTATGGGAGCTGGTGGTACAATCAGGTGCAAAGTCAACGGACTACGCTTACAACGGACTACACTGTAATTTATATAGGCTATAAATATGCATATATATATATTCCCTATTCAGACACATCACTTTTGTATGAAGCCTCACACAACCCTCAAATATTACTTACATACATGCCATCATAGTTCTTCCTTTCTATAAAATATTTATGCGTGTAAAAAGTATACTATGTTTCTGTTACCAAGGAAAAGGGAGTAGTAGATCGAAAGGACATTACCCTTTGACCCTGATGTCTTACTTTTTCGCGTGATGATTCAGTCACGTGACAAATCGATCAGAGATATTTTATTTTATTTTTTACAACTTCTATTGGTAAAAGTATTTTTTTTCTCCATATTTTTAGGGAAAGGATTTTGCATTGTGAAGTAAAGATTAATTTGGAAGGTATAAAATAAATTGAGAATAAAAGTCATGATGAAATATATAAAAAAAAAACTTTGGCACCTAGGAAGTTTGCAGAAATGACCTAATTCTTTTTAGAGAACAAAGAAGTGATTTATTTCTTCTTCTTCTATTTTTTTTTCTTTATTTTTTTGAGGGTTTCATCTCTCCTATATTGATAAATTCGTAGGATAGGGATACAGACAGGTTAGTCTGAAGATGTATTAAAAAAAAATGTTTGGACGATTTAGGCTTGGAGTAACGTAATCGAGGGTCCAGAACAGGTTCTTCCTTACAGTGGCAATATTTATCTGACGAGACTATGGGAGATTCTTCTACCTGTCACTTTCCTTTTCAATTTTTATCCGTTCCATCTTCTATTTACTTAGTTTTTTCAGACAATATTTCAACACAAAATGTCACTTTGCCCAACCCTCGATTTATACTTTTTCGGTATTCTTCAAATAAATATAAAATAAATACTTGGAGCTTATTAATTTAGGGGATCAAAGTTAAGTTTTAAATAAAAATTTCCTACTTGGAGAATAATTAACATTTTTCTATAGAATAAATGTAAGAATAAAAAAATAATAATAATTACCTTGACAGTCTTTTGTGCATAATTCGGGTTGATGATTGTGACTTTTTGAATCACAAACGGCAGAGCATGGCCTACATTGCGAATCGAAGGGGCTGCAATATTCCGTCGTCGAACATTTTTGTTGTCCACATTTCAAACCATCAGGATTCAATGTCGCGAAAGTGCAAGAGATTGCAAAAAACCCACTAATTATCGATAATAAAATCGACATTATTGATCAAGAATATTGAAAAAATGTGTACTTATTGAGAAGACTCAAGAATTTAAAAAGGCTGTCTATATAAATCAACGTCTTTTTAAACTAGCAAAAAGATGGATTTTTGCTACATTGTGCTACTATTTTTTATCTTTTAACTGTATTCGAATGGAATATCCTCGGGTGGATCCATCGTCATCGAGGCTTCTCACCTAGAAATAAAAAATTTTAATTAGAAGAGAGAAATAATAAAAAATTGTTTTCAATTTAGTTTTATGCGAGTGTTAAACGAGATTCGATTAAGGGGATAAAATTTCAATTTTTCCTTTAATCTGGGTCAGAGAATAAATGAAGGAATTAAACGGGAAATAGTTTGAGATGAAATGCTATCAATCAAATCCAGGATTTGTTCGTAATGCTCTTATTATTCGAGAAGCTTATCGGAGAGAGATCGAAAATGGAAAAAATAATGTGCATGCCAATTTTCATTAATATATTAGGCTATCGTGTGTGTATATAACAAATAATTTAACTTCAATAAAATTTCAATTAAGTTATTCTCTTCAGATCTTTCACTGTACTTTCCCCTTGCAATTTATTTACATTCCATTTTCTATTTACTTAGTTCTTTTAGGGAATATTTCAACACGAAATGTCACTTTGCCCAACACTCGATTTATACTTTTTCAGTATTCTTCAAATAAATATAAAATAAATATTTAGATTTGATTAATTTGGGGGATCAAAGCTGAGTTTTAAATTGAAATTTTCTATTGGCAGAATAAACGAGCCTCAAAATACTTTTAATCAGGATTTGAGTAATACATTTACTTTTAAAAAAATTGCTGTCTTTTTTCCAAACAGTGTTCAAGGACGGTGAAAATGTGATACCAAGTGGTGATTCATCAAGCAAATAATTTTATGAGAATATGTAATACATATTGGTCTTTCATTTACAGGTTTTGCGATAACGGTAATGTCTCATAAATACATCTGCGAAATTGGTTAGCATATTTCTAGAATTTTTTATTTTCCTGGGTTTTCGAACAGAATTTAGGACAGGGGCTAATGTCATTTATTGCATCCAATTGATTCACATTCGCGCTTTATTTATTGAGTTTATATTTTTTGAGGTATTTATATTTTTCGCAAAAAAGAAAATGGCTCAATTTACCATTTAAAATAGTCAACATGCATTCTGAAAGCATTTTTTATGGAATTTAGTCAGTTTTACTTTTTGAAATTGTAACCTTTGCTACGAAAATAGCAGGTTTTACAAATTTCTTAGCACAAATTACAATTTGAAATGGTAAATTCAGCCATTTTCTCTTTTTCGTGTACCGTCGCGTCATAATGATATTACAAATTTGCAGAGCTTTCAGTAAGTTACGTGACTGTCTTTTGTAATTTTATGTACAATATAATATATATTGTATATATATAATACAATATATATATATATATATATATGTGTAGATTGTAGACCAGTTTAATCCAAGTTTGGTAATGCAACTTTATTGCATCCGATTTCCGCTCACATACTTTACAGACAGAAAAAAAGGAAAACTTTCGAATATGCAAAGTTTCACGTATAGTTTTAAGGTATTTAAACCATTATTTATAAGGCAGTAATGGAATACTTATCACTTAAGTCTTACGAAACAGAGGTACAAAAATAGGTATTAACAGCAACTATTGTCAGTTTGCAATGCACTTTTTTTATTATTCAAATGTAGCATCAGGTTTTCCTAATTGCAGTTTAATAGTATTTACACCGGAAGCAATCATTTTCTGCCTCGTGACATTAATAAATGCAATGCCTCATTGTTTTCTGACGCAAAGTAAAAAAGTGGGTAATATATAGACAAGACTTGTATACTTTCGTCATTTACGATTCTTTTTTATTCAAACGAAACAAGTAGTTTTAGTTTGAAACTCGAGCAAATATTATATATTATTTTACATTCGTATATACAAAAGCCTGAGCTGAGAGGAAACTTGTGGGAAGTTTACAATGAGCATTAAATTTAAAGCCACTATACAACTCTAGAACAAAATTGTACTGCATTGTGTCAACAACGTCCACAGTTTATATAATGGTTCCGAGTTATGATAAATTTTAACGAGGCAAACATATTTGCAAATAAAAAAAGAAGCGGAAAAGTGGATTTCGTGATAACTTAAAGTTTGAAGAGATTCTAATTTATAAGTTCTAATTATTTATGTCTTTTTTAGTCGATGTCCTTTTTTAGTCAACATGTCTAACTTGCGGTTTCATGCAAATCAAATGCAATTTTATGCATTTGCTGTTAGTCTCGACTCTCCAATGACCGGATGTGCACGCGGATGCGAATGCGTGGGACGGTACCTGATCATTTGACATATAGTCATGTTGAAATCTCTCAACTGTGGAGAGAAGATAATATCTACGTTCACTTATATTAGAGAGAATTTGTGAACAAAATTTTGTATTAAAAGTAAAGATATTGATATTATATTAACAATTAGTTTTTATATATATAAAATTCATAAAATTCTAGCGATTTTTCAACACCCGTGCACAAATTTTTATATATGGGGTCCTGGACAGGTTTTCCTAGTTATAATGTGGTTCTATTGTGGAAAACAAGGCGAATCAAACTCCCAGTGGTAAATACCCCACGCAGGGAAAACTTTGTTATTTGCAATATTTTTGTTTAGTTAACTGGTTAATTTTCTAGAAAAAATCCGATTTTAAAAAAGAGGTAGTATTTGCATCGAATTCAGTACTTTTAAAGAATTTTTTAACTACAAAAATCAAAATAATTCAGAGAAGTTTCAAGATTTTAGAGCAATTAAACATTTTTTAAAAGTATTTCAAGGATTTTTTAATTATATTGCATTCAAAGGGCATTCAAAGAAATTTCCAGTAAATCTAAGAATGTTAAGAAAGAGATTAAAGAAAATTTTTAAATTAAACTTTATTGAAAGCGATTTCAAAACATTTTAAAAATAATTTTAAGACATCTTAAAGGATTTCAAGAAAATTGACAAGATTCCCAAGATATCAAGATTTCCTAAAGAATTTTCAGAGATTTTAAGTGATTTTAAGATTTCGAAAAATTTCAATCGATTTTAAAGAGTGTTTATGGAATTTATACAAAATTCAAAATAGTTTCAGGATTTTTAATTATTTAAAAATATTTGTAAATTTCAAAATATTTTAAACAGCTATAAAAAAATGTATGAATTGTCAAGAGTTATCAAAGAATGTAAAAGTCTAGTAAAATAATTTCAAAAAATTGTCAAGATTTGGAAGTACCTTGAAAACCAAAAATGTTTTTAGATTTTTTAAAATACATTAAATCTCTCGAAATCAATTGAAATCCCTTGAAACTATAAAAAATCTTTTTAAATTCTTTGACATCACTTCAAAACTTATTTAATTTTTTTTGGCGTGGAAAACTCTTCAATGTCCTGTTTCATTATTAACAATATCCTAGTTTTATTACATTATTTTAAGTTGAGAAATAGAAATCCTGACCAGATCCTCGTCACAGCCCCATTTTAAATAGAGCTAAATGGGGCAATTTCTGCACGGGCAAAATGGAAAGATTTTATTTGGACAGTTTGGAGTCACAGAAACGTAAACAAACTTTTTGTGCATGTGAGTCAATGAAGAATAATTCCAAGAAAATTTTAAGCCAATTATTGTCCTCAAAATAAATTTGCCGAGATACGTGGGTAGTTTTCATACGATCGAATGGGAGGAATGTTGCCCGACTGGTTCCAGAAGATTGAGGAGGCAGGAGATATAATATACCTTTAATATAGTATAGTTACATTTTACACTATACTACAGTGAAGTCACTGCCTCTCGAATATCGGAATCGACATCGCCTTCCTGAAGAGCACGAAGGCGATATCGAAATCTCCCAACCTATCGTCACGAATTCTCGTTTCTCAACTGCAAAACGTTGCAATTTATCACGCTCGTGAGATTCTTGAAAAAAAACATTTAATTCAATTCCGTCCTTCACAATTATATTCTCTAGAGTTGCTCAGCTTGTTTTTAAATCGTATTACAGTTGATTATTATTGATTATATACTTTGGTAGCCGCGCAAGAATTTTCATTCAGCCATTTTATTAGTTGGAACTACACATTGAAATTGTCGTTTTAAACATCTGAACAAAACAACTAACAATTTTAACAGTGAACTAATAAAATCTTTGTTTAATCTCAAGTTACATAAGTTTCTTAATTGCGATTAGATGGTTAGCACTTAATTATTCGCTATAGTCGTCAGTGGAAAATGAAATTTCGCGAACAACAATGTGAAAGTTTTTTTTTAATTATGTGTTGGATTATAGAATTGTGTGGTACCAGATCGTGGTTACCGATTAGAAAATAAAAATAAAATAAAATTAGCTGATGAATTGTTTTACTTGCATGTAATTCTAAAGAATTACATGATACATCAATGGCGGAATTTATACTGTTTCGAGAAAGTCATACTAACATTGTTTTTCAGTTCCTTTTGCGCCAATGCAATAAAAGTAACTTATTCAATCCAAAATTCACTAACTTTACGAAACGGAGAAGTCAAACTTTGGAATGTTTACATTTTTCGCACATTTTACAGCATATTGTTCTCCCTATATCGTGTTACCGCGTGCCTGGTACCGAACAATTTTAAAGTACCTTTCACTGAACTAAATCCAGATTTTTCAATGAAAAAAGGGCAATAGTACCAGAAAATAGTTGCTTCTGAATTTTGTCTCTCTTCTTTACTGAAATTATGATATTAGTTAACATTTTCTTAGCACATTTTAAGTGAAATAAAAAGAATACTTCTTACAAAAAAAGAATTAAAATGTCTGTTGTGTGCTTTTTGTTTAAATTTTCGACTGTTTAAAAATGCAAAAATAACTCTGTCCTAATTAAGGTGGAGATTGGAGGTCGTTTTCTATTGTTCTCCCTCTTTCTCTTTTGCGCGCACATTCCCTGCAAACGCTTTGATTTCATGTCGTACTTACAGCCGATGAATTTGTTGAAAGCTAACAAGTGTCATGTGATTTTTTAAAAAAATATGCACAGAACTGGCACCGGAAGTAGCGTAATTGAGAAATTGAAAAATATGATAAATCAATTTAAAAAAAAAACTTACACTACGCGAACAGTCACATTATTGTACCAGGTTGTACCTGGTCGTTCACCGACTTTCTGTACGAGACTGTCGATCGAAAGAGCTCCGGGATACCCGGTGTTGTAAACCTACCGGTCAGGTTTGACTCCCACCTTCAAGAGTCAACCTCCCCCTTTATTACACCTGCGAATGATGGCCTCCCCTGTCGTTTTCATCTTTACCTGTTGCGAGTTTGCGCGCGCAAGCTTGATCTGAGTCACATTTGAACTTTTCTGTTCTTCAGAGTTGCTACTATTATAGACTTGAAAAACCTAGAAAACTTCACTGTACAAAATTTCGGAAAAAATAGCTCCGAAATATTTTGTTCGATGTTATCTATATAATATTCTAAATGTGCAAATTATAATACAAAATTTGTTTTTTATTTCATCCTTGTTTGATTCTCTTAGATTTTATTTAGTGCAATTTTAATCCTCTTTGAGTCTCGTTAACATTTTTATAGTATTTTTCAAGTTCTCATTTACACCTCTCATAACCTCTACAGTATTTTAAGTCCGATTTTAATATTTTATAATCTCTGAAAAATGTTAACTCTTATTTAGAGGTTTTGAATGTATACATTTATTGAAAATAATATTTCCAATTAACTAAAATATTCATGGTTAACTGTTTTAAAATATTTAAAATTATTACTTATAAAATATTCATAAGATCGTTTTTAAAAAGTACTCTGTAGATTATAATGTGATATTTATTCTAGTTCTTTTTGGTTTACAGGCAATCCAATATTTTTATTCTGCATTCGATACAAG
>JAUESI010000033.1:3309849-3335286 GCA_032275145.1 Synergus laeviventris | reverse complement strand
ATACAAGTAAGAAGGAACACAGAAAAAAATTCCCTTTGACGTCAGAGGGGGTTCACCAATCAGAATCGTTATAGAAAATTCTAATTTCAACATTAAATTGAAAATAGTAAACAATATGCAAAAAATATTTTATGGACATTTTTAAAATTAGAATTTTATAAACCATAAGATCCATTCATTGGAAAACTGGTATCTAACTTTGGAAACAACACTATTCAATAGTCTTTTAACTTTTCTCGCATAGCTTGACTCAAAAATTAAATTAAAATATTCCAAACACATTTTCAATATTTAGAAAACGAACTATGCCTCCTAAAAAAAATATTTAAATATAAGTTTAAAGGTTTTCGAAAAAGAACTTTTTTTTTCGTATTTTGCGTAATTTGGCTAAAAATTTAAATATTCAATTTTTCAAAAGAATCCTAAAAGCTAGTATGCTTTTGTTAAGTTTCGTTTTTTCACCCTTTAGGACAATATTAATAAACCTAGCTAATATAAATGAAATATAATATTGGAATTATTTTTTCAATAATTAAATAGGACAAAATGTTAGGATAAAGTTAGACTTTTATTGCAGTTACTAAAAATAATTCTATTTCATTAATAAACAAGTTAAAACTTGAAAAAAAAACTTAGCACTAGTTTTTTCAAAATATTTTCCTATAGGAAAGATTAATTAAAAATTGCAAATTGCAAGCAAAATTACATAATGTTGTAGGTGTTTCATCACCAAAGAGAGATATTTAATCTGCATATTTAAAACCGATAGCATCATAATGACAATCGTTTGCATACTCGTTATCAATGAAAGTGAATAAAAAAAAAAAAAATCCAAAAATAATCTGCATCGCAATTTTTCTTGCTGGCGTCAGAAATTCGTATCGAAGAAGAAAAAATTATGTATAATAAAGTTTGCATTGTATTATACTGGGATGACGATATACATATTTATTGCATATTAAAGATCCATGTACAAAGATATAACAATGATCCTCGCCTAAGGGTGCTTACATGTATTGCATAGTTTTTTTTGCATCTGATCGCAGTACGACGCTGCTGAATCGTTGCTGAAAGAAGATATGTCGCAAATTTTATCGTCTAATGAACATTTTAATCCACCTTAACAATAACATTTATGTGTAATTAATTACACTATTATTATTGCGTTGCTGAATTTTCAGTTGATAGTAATCTCCTCTGCGAGTTTAGAGTGAATTATTTCAGAATGTTTATTGTACCTTAAATGGGACGTAATGCCTTAGTTAATTGCAGAATTCTTAGAATTATAATGCACCCTGACAGAAATTCCTTCCTCTTTATATTCCAAAGCATTTTTACAAGAAATATAGACTTTAAAAGACTCTCGGGGAAAATTTCAATTTACCCAAGTTGATCCCAATATTCACTTTTCCTTAGAGTTACTTTGCATCTCGTAATTTTAGTATAATAATTGTATTTAACTAATTTATTTTAATTTTTATTATTTTAGGTAAATCATTTCATCTAAAAGAATTTCTGTCGAGGAGTTAGAATTATAGGGAACACAGATTATCGGCAACATATACAGATATACAATTTCCTGTAAATATCATGAAAACACTAACAAGTATTAATAGTTGTACAGTGAGATACGTTGCGCTTTTCCGTCTTCTTCTCCTTCTTGCTTTTTTGGTAATATAGTAATTCTAACAGTTGTTTTCAACTCGAGAAACAAGGCATCGAATCAGAATAGGAATCAAAGTCATCCTTATTTTATCAATTTAAAAATTCGCTCAACTTTAAACAAAATTAAGTTCCTTATCATAATTCGAAATTTATAAAAAAATAATGATTTGCCAATAAAAAATCTTTCCCAATAGATTCTTCTTTTCATGCGATTCGAGGCCCTGATGGTCCTTACATACTTTAAGAACTTCATTGTATTGTGCGTTTAATTGATCGACCATTTACTTTTTTTCTGAATTCGTTATCTTATAGCAGACACCCTGTATTAAGTTTTAATTCTCTATTTCACTTATGACTAATACTTTTAAAGTTAATATTTGTTTTCCTATTATTATTAGCGAAAAACACTAGCCTACGAAGCACACATCGGGGAAAAGGTTAGTCTAGGACTTGTGTACCTAGAATGTAACGACGTTCTTTTTTAATACTGATGCATTCTAATAATTAAATTGCATTCTTTTAGTCTCTCTCTTGCTCGCTCTCACTATCATTCTACCATTCTCGCATGCTTAGCAAGTAAAAATTCGCAATTCTCTTAGTAGAAAGTAGAAATCTATGAAAGAAAGTCAACGTTCGCAGGGTCACTTCTATGTAATAAAGAAAAGTTGAAAGAGTCAACAAGTAGTGAGGCGTTATTCAGAGAATAACAAATTATCTCGTTATTTGATTCATACTAAATAGTTAGGTCGACAAATACAAAATGTTCACAAACGTACAACATATTTCGATTGATACAAAATATTGAGAGAAGTAAGGGAGCTTGGTATACCCTAAAAAAAGACTGTTCGGTGCATTGGCGAAAAAGCGAAATTGCAAAAATATTCTTTCGAACTATGCGTTCGAAAGCAGACAGTCGCTCTAAGTGTATCACATGACGCTTCGTCTATTTTGTCTCGAATTTGTGCTCTATCTCTTAGACTCTCGTCCTTCAAGAACAAAATTTAACTTTAATCAGAAATCGATGCTTAATAGATACTTTTTCGTGCAGTCGAAAATAGATGCTTTTTTTTTATTTCAAATTTTTATTACGAATGAACACTCCAACCAATCAATCCAGATTTCAACTGGTTGATTGAAAGTCGACGGGTTTCAAAAGTGCCAATTTTTATTTGATTTCACCAATGTCGTTACAACGAAACGCCAACAAAACTACAATTGCAAAATTTTGAGATTCTCGAATTAATTTTGTATTATTATTGATTGGAGTAGCCATGCACGTTCTGATCCAAAACAATAAGAAGTCCGGGGAGATGAAATGAAAAGACAAATATTAGCGTTCCGTTACCTTCTCATTTTATTTTATTATTGTTCTGATCAAGACGTTGGTGAAATCGTCGAGTGCATGCCGAACGCAATTCTGCGCTTCCTGCACAATAATTCGGTGATTATAATAATACAAAATATATTTCATTATAATTTAATATCGTTAATTGTCGTGTCATATATATATATATATATATAATTATATTTTATTTATATATATAATATATATATATATTTTTTTATATATATATAATATATATATATTACATTTGTAATATAGTTCTAACGCGAAGACTCCTTGAAACTTGAGGTCGACTCTATTTTTTATTTTCTATCCAGCTTCATACAAATATTAAAACTTTCTCGTCCAACTTGAAAAGCAAAATTGAATGACCGCTTTCAAAGTCGATTTTCATTACGTCGGACGGTTTTTTTTTTTTTTTTTTTTGAAAAGAAGGCATCGAGTTTGGCCTAAATAGACATATGTACACAAAAGGCCGAACAGATATAGTTTTCGATTTTTTCAAGTTTATTTCAAGAGGAAATTTTTATTCATTTTATTATTTTATCATTTCTATCGACGTCAAGTAAGAAAGGAGCCATCGTACTGGAAAAAATTATTGTTTACCTTCCAATCTCACAAAACTTCGTTAAATCTAAAGTTCAGTTCTAGAAAGCGTCTTAATCTAAGACTTAATACAAAGTGTTGGTTTAGTATTTTTGCTTCCTTTTACACTTAAGAGAATCTAAATCTTTCAAAAAACACATAAACTTGTGTGTTTCGTCCTCGTCGATAACCATTAAACAAAATAAATAATCAATGAAAAAATATATTATTAAAACTAGGTTCTAGGATAGGATCAGGATCCTCGACGAGATTAATAATACATTTTGTAGTTTTCTGCTTCGAATCTTTGAACTATTTTGAAAACTTTCTTTCTTCCATTGTTTTAAGAAAGGATAATTTGGAATATTTACAATTGGATATAAATTTACAATTGAATAGTTGAACAACCATATACAATATGGATTTCTTCTCATTCACTCGCATGCCTCATCCTTTCGTCGATAGCCCCAATTTTTTTAAACGTCTCGTTAACTACTTGAGATCATGACTAACGAAGAAGCCGCTCGAGAATCGTTAATTCTATCGAGCATCTATCAAAAGTTTATTATCACAAATCACTATGAGCGAAGCGCAATATATTACTGAATAAGAATGAAAAAAATATAATCTCCTTAGATTCAATTTCTAATGTATGTTATTAATATTAATATTCGACGACACATTTCTTCGAATTTTGGATTAGTGATCAGGGAGCATCCATTATTGCCAAAAAGAATTGCCGAAGTTTTAGCAACGAAACTTTAAAAATGATAAAATATTATATTCTATTAAAAATAGAAATATAATAATAGTATAAAACTATAATAAGATTAATACATACATTTAAATCTTTGGTAAAGTAAAGGGAGTAAATCTCAACCGCTTTACTTAAAAATGTCCAAAAGATGTTGTATTATTATTAAAATTACTGTTTAATGGTCGTGTATAGTTTCTAACGAAGACGTTGTCTTAAAAAAGTATTTAAGTAACACTGTAAAAAAATTATTTCACTAGACACATTGCAAGCTATCATTGAAATTTAATTTTTTTTAAATAGTATAAAATTACAAAACTAAATGTAAAATAAGATTTTAAAATTTCCGTTTATGAACAATTTTCTTTAAGACACGAGTTTATGAATCACATCCTTTAAATGTTGAAATCATTTCAATGAAACAAGTCAAAAAGTCAGAATTATTGACAATGTTGGAGCCCATGTCAAAGGGTCTAGGGACGATAAACTTGTATTTCAGTAAGTTTTGTGTGCTTATCCTGCAGAAATTTCTTAATTCAAAACCAATATACAGATATATAGTCTCTTATGTTCGCCAAGGTCGCTATTAAGATCGAACTATTCGTAGATACTATAAAAGTATTGTTAGAAAATTCCTCTGAGCTATATATATCTGTATAGTGATATTGGTTTTGAATTCAAAGCTTTCTGCAATATAAGCACACAAAACTTACTGAAATACGAGTTTGTCGTCTCTAGACAGTTTGACACGGTCTCGTGGTACAATAGTATCCCAGCCAACATTGTCAACAATTCTGACTTTGCGCATAGTGTATTGGACTGTTTGAAAAAGTTGGTCAATATAGTTGACCTCAGCAGGTTCAACTACTTGTTGCTAGAAGATGGACCAAAGTCAGGACATCATAGACCTTCCTTCTGATGTTTTCACGAAGAATGCATTGGCAGAGGAGTACGAAGTAGTGGGAATGACTCCTGAAGAATTTGCAAAAGCTTACACAGGTGCTGCATTCAACTTTATAAATGTCCAGAAGGATTTCAAGACACACGGCACAAATTATGGCATAGACATAGCAAAAGGAACTCATTCAAAAGCTATTGAATTCGCTGCTAAAATCCTTTACACTATCGAACCAAAATCTAGGAGCGTCAAGCCAGGAGGTCAAAATCGCACTTGGAAATATATTTTTCATTACCCAAATTTGAATGAGAAGCATTACTTATTTGTTTCTTCTTTCAAGAATTCTAAATATAACTATCAAAATGACCAAAACAAGATGGTAATATTAATCAAACAGGAAAGTTTGCTTGTCATGAAGACACTAGCAAAAGTCACAATTCTCTGCTCAACTGAACAACATTTCATACTGACACCCTTTCCTGATGCAATCTTCTCACGAGAAGATATTCCAGAACTTGCAGTCTTATATGGTTGTGATAACTCAATTGTTCTGATGATACTAAACGAAAGCTGCAATATGGGGGTCAGTATCTACCAAACTCTGATGGATCAACAGCTGTTGTAGCTGCCTTTGCAGCTACAAGAAATCTGTAGGACGAAAACTTAAAACGCAACATAGTAACAAAAATTACTAAACAATACTTAAAAGCACAAAAGAGCATCGACTGGAGCATCGTCCTATTGTTTTCAACGAGGATGTTAAAGACAAGGAACATTTCACAGTACTCATACCCATGCAACGTTTTGAGTTTAGGACCATGGGTAAAATAAAGATAAGGACAGACAAAAAAGTCGTCTAGAAGAAAGTAACAGAAGACGTAGCAGGAGGTGGATTGCTAGCAGATGAATTTGAACTGGACCTCCACCTCCAGTAAATGTGGTGAACATCGTGATAATAAAGAATTAAGTTACCGTTGCTGTACTTTAATGCCCTTTTTTTAAATATTAGTATTTTTTGGGGGTATTTTTAATACCATTTTTTTATGAAAATGTTATATAAGAAGGTAAAAAATTTCCCCCGTTTTTAATGTTACCCTATATTTTGAATGCTCCCTAAAGAGAAATTTTCTCAGTACAAAAGAGAATTTTCATGGAGAAGATAATGTGTGGAGAAAATTTCTCTGGTAGAAAAATTTCAAAAGTCGCAGAAATGGTCTTTATATCGAGAGAATTTAGTGCGACCGACACGATCGGCTCCTTCGTCCCTCGGTACTTCGAGGGTCTTAGACTAATTCGTATATTATAATTTATGCATTAATATATTTTATAATATATCCTCAATTTGTTCTCCCATGTCACGAAATTTATGAAATCGTTGACCAGATTATAGATCCGATCAATTAATTGTCAGACGACAATGAAATTCTGTGTAATGTCTCGTTATAATTTGGTAACTTTAGTCTACTACTAAGGCCAAATAAATTTTAAAGCCTCACTTCAGTTTTACAGCTCAGTTTGCTTAAAGAGCTAAAGAAACAAAGTCGACGAGGCAACAGACACGTGCATGAGGACTAGACTGGCCTAAGTTTCGTTTTAGCGCGTTTCTGAATTTTAGAATTTAATATTCTGAATTTCAAATTTTCATTTCCAATTTCTATTTCTATTTTAATTAAAATTTTTTTGAGTGTGAAACTTTGCTAGAAACGTTTGGTCCATACTCGTGCTGTGGACGGAATCTCGTCAAGGTTTTCTTTATTCTTTTTTTTTTGTAAAGAAAAAAAAAAACGATTTAAAAGAGACGAAAATGAGAAGCTTCGAATTCTACAAAGACGAACTCGGGATTGACGAGGATCGTTATTATATTGCCTGTGTTTATAGGGCAACAGTCACACTCACTATATCAATTATTCGGCGACTGATATAACATGTTACTAGACTGGCCCAAAAAAAAAATAAACTTCAAAATAATCCTGTCACACTTTGATAATGTAACCAAATTATTTAAATCCTTGTCTGTTTTTGGCCCAGCTTATTAACAATAAACATACTGTGTATAGAGTGCTTGCACACATATTTGTAGACACGTAGAAAATGGAAAAACACATATTCCTTTACAGACGCACTGTTGTTTTCTAGGTCGTTTTTTTTAAAAACGATGAGACACCAAGAACCGCAAAGTTCCCTCTTAATACTAGTGTGAATTTAAAAACATTTAGGACGCTAAATCTCTCTGGCAAAAAACTTAGGGCGATTGCCTTCGTCGCTTTGGTCAGCCAGTTGGCGAGTCTTCAGATCCAAAATTCACAAACAGATCACAACTAACAAGCGTCAGTCAGTTCTCCTATTGGTCCTACTTTTAAATAAAGTCAGCCGTCGATTCTTGACTCGCGGAATTCTCAACTTGGCTGGTTTCCTCTTCCTGAGACTGACCCTGATCTGTCTCTTTTCTTTCATTTGTCTTCGTTTTTCAAATTTTCTGAATTCATTATGGGGTTTGAAGCTTGATTTTGTAACAAAGTAGGCCAAGAGACGATAGCAAGCTAAAAGTCACATTCTTCATAGCCACCTTTGCACAAAGTCCAGCAACCCGAATGTGTCGAACGAACACTACTACTTACAGCACCGATGTTGTTGATGGTGAGATTTTCGATACAACTGTATGCGATTGTAAGTTCGTAGACACTAGCGGATTGCTGGGACTGCTACACTCATATGTTCGATGAATTGGTCTGTTTGGTTTCCTTTTGGGGAGTGGAGAACCTTTTAGAGCCGTCTAGAGGAGAAGGCGAAGCTCCACCATCTTCTGGCTTCGCCAGAGACTCTGGAACTCCGCAGTTCACGAAGTGAGTCAATCTTGTGGGCAAGGAGCCAGCATTTAATTGGTAAAATTCGATCAGCTGAAGGAGATCGTAGAACTTTGTTGCTCCCTTGTCCAGAGTGTAGAGAACGCACTGTCGATCATTGTCAAACACCTGAACTAACTGAAAAATGTTTAAACCAATTAGTTTTGATTTAAAGAATATTCTGAGTTAGGCCAAATAGATTTAAAAACTTAAACAAGCTACTTACAGGTTGAATTTGGGCGTGGAAGACCTTGTCGCTGTATTTGTAAGTCAGAACAAACGATCCAGGATTACTTTTACTTTCTCTGACCAGGAATACGCTGTAAGAAAAAAATTTCCATGAATATCTACAGTTGCCAATCTTTATATTTTATCTTTTAATAAATTATGATAATAATATAATTAAAAAGCGAAAAATGGATTTTAATTAATTAGAAAGGATTAAGGAGTAAGGTTTATAAATTTTAAAAACGCCCTTGAATAACAAAATGTATGAATTTGATAAATGGAGAAAATGGGTTGAAACAAAATTTATTGGCTAGATTGAACTTCTTTCCTCGAGTCTTTTTTATACTCGCACCTCGAACTTTTGATTAACCCCAATAATAATTGACCCTGCAGTCGATCTCTCCACTTGTGGATTGTTCCCTAGATTTATTTTTATACTGTATAAATCATTAAAAGAAAAAGTCTGAATTATCAAGTTTCTACAAAATAATTTACTAAAAAAATAAATAATGACTAGGATAATTACTCTTTTACAGGAATAAATATTTGTATCGCAGTTTTAAAATTTTTTTCATGTTTGACTCATTTTCATTAAATTTTTTCAAATGAGTGGATTAATGTAAATCTGACAAAATTGTAAATATAGAAAGGAAATTACCCATCAACAGAACCACGGTCCCTAATTATTGCAGCAGCTATTTCTCTTTTCAGGTCTCCATGGAACCAGGGTTGAGATGTGTGAATACCATTATCTACTTGAATTCTAGTTGTGTTACAACCAGGAGATCTTCTGGAAAACGGTCTCCACCTCCTTTTCCAAATTACGCCCTCATTCTCAGCAATGATCTTCGCTTCCTGAGGATCCTCCACGATCCTTCCAACACTTCCAGTGAAGTCCATAGCCACTCGAGATCGAATTGATTCCTGCAAAAAGAAATTAACTCATTAGAATACAGTTCGAAAAAATGTTTTCTTGAAAAACTTAAAAGCTTATTGAATTACACATATGTTAGACTATAGATTTTCTTCCAATTTGAGAACATGTACCTCCTATTCGACGAAGGGTGGTTTATAATTTAATAAACAATTTTTTTTAGAAGATTGGGAGTTTTAGTCCTAGATTCAGGAAACAAAAAAGATATAAGAAAAATACTTCAGTATTTCTCTCATGCCATCAGTGGGACTTTATTATGGGTTACACCCTTCTTTTCATTCAGATTGTATCTGTAAAGTATATACTTCTAAAATATTGAGCAGGCATAATTCTCTACAATTTCTTTTTTAGTAGAAGAAAGCACTTTTAAGAAATAAAAAAAAAATGGTGAAAGTAGTAATGGGAAAGGCAGTAGATGAACTGAAGTGGCCTTAAAGATTGCATCTTTCTCCGATGGAGTCGATCCCTCGAGGAAGTGTCTTTTTAATGTGCGAACCTCGAGGAGACCTTTTCTGAGCTACATTCAGTGTTGCACAATCGTACAAACGAAGTGTGTACTTTGATGATTTACAATCCATTGTATCTCGGTATTATTATTCCTGTGTACGTATAGAAACGCTCAAATGTACATACAGTACAGCATGTCACACTAATGTGATGCTCAGTGACCCATGCACCATCGACTATATTTTCTATCGTCGGCGATACATAAATTATTGCTACTACCTTCCATGCACGTTTTTTTCTCATGAGATGATTACTAAACCGCCCACTTTCAAAATATCTGCAATGCCATCCACTTTCTGCCCTGTGGGAAATACTCGACTCTGGAAATAAAACTTTAATCGATCGTAAACCTATTTTCTTGATTCAAGGAAAACTTTCTGTAGTATAATTGGAAATTTAAGATAAACGTCCAGCTTAAATCATCCAATCAAACGAATCTTTAATATCCGCTATTTTTATATCATGACAGAATTTTTTAAAGACACAATATTTTAGATTCATATTTTCTAAAATTCGTAACGCAATTTGAAAAAATTTGCTATTTTTTTTTATAAAGTACTATAGTTCTTTAAACTCTCTTTCGAAATTCACAGCAAAATGGTAAAAATGGTGCTATGAAAAAAGCCATTATTTTTGTTTTTCTTAATTTTTTTCTAAAAACAAGATGAAAAGTCATGAAATGAAAGTTGTTCCTTTGAAAAAGTTCCTAAGAAAAGTCCCTTGACACTTTTCTCAATCTTCCAAATGAAAACAATGAATCTTCCAAAATGAAACTTGGGCAGAAAATTAAAAAATTGTCTGTCCAGGAAATTAATTTTTAGCTAAAGGAGTGTGTTTTTCTTTTTCATGATCAGAGAATGAAATAAAATTGACATTGCTGAGGTGATTTCCCAACAAAAAGGTATGGCCTCGCCTCTTTCGCAGCATGATTTCTCAACGGATTCTCACAGACTGATACTCACGGCGCATTCAATGGAAAATCATAATTTATTTAATCGCCGAGCAGTCCTCGTGCGGTGGCCCACGCGTTCTAGGATTGGCCCTGGTCACGATGTTACGGATCAAGAGCTGGTACTATAATCATTAAGCCCTTTTCTTGAACTCATGCCAACTGTAACTATATATATATATAACGCTCTAAAGAGACCTTTCATAAAAACTATCATTATCTACTGACCAATTTTCCATAGATAAAATGGTCCTAATTTGCATAATTTATGCTCATTTTACAAAAATTTCATAAATTTCTAGCCTTCCACCCTTGTCTCATGCAATTTTAAGGAATGTCCAATAAAAATTCACTTATGACTGAAATTTCAGTGGTTTTTGACTGGGCAAATCAGTGAAATATGACATAGATTTCAGTATATGACTGATTCAAATAGTTATAAGTGTGTTACTGATTCTCAGTGAAATTCAATTGATTAAAATGATTTCAAAGATTTCAGTTTCAAAACAAATGAAAAGTCACTGAAATTTTCAGTAGTTTAGTGATAATTACTGAAAATCACAAGGATTAAAGAGCATGTCCAATGTTCTTTATTCACAAAACCTTTTGCAAGCCAAATTTCTTTCTTATATTCTCTTTCCTGTTTTGAGGATTGAAAGAAATAATAAACCTTGACAACATATATTTCGAAAGAATACGGGTGCGTCCAGCAAATACGTGCAATCGTAAATAATGCGCGTTAAGATCTCGAGAGTACTCACTCTTCAGTGTTCACTGTTCACTGAAACATTCGTAAGAGTCGATTTCATAATTTCAGATTTAACTTCTATTTCGTAAATATCTTATTAAAAAGTAACCTATTGAATTAAAAATACCGTTTAATTAAGGAATTTTCTCAAGGCAGATTATGTAAATCGGAAAAAATAGGGTATTCCTATAGGATTTCCAGGGATTTAAAAGAAATTACCCTTTTCTAGGTACCGTTTTGCAAAAATCGGAAATAAAAAAAATTAGATTCTTTTGAATAAAAAATGATTTTCAACTCAATATATAAATTATCAACCATAAAAGTGAATATTCAACGGAAGAGTGGTATTTTCCACACAGAAAATTAGTTTTCAACCAAGAAGATGGATTTTCAACTAAATATTGGAAAAAATATTTTGCTTATATCAACTCAATACTGAAATTCTCTACAAAAAACATTTTACAAAAAAAACAGTCGAGTTCTGCAAAAAGAATTTAAAAGAATCTAATTTAAATGAAAATAGATTTCAAATTTAGTTCATGACCTACTGAAATATTTTTTGCTGATTTGCATTTGATGGAATTTATGATGATGCAGGAGCGAAGGTAATAATATTACAAGGGCGAAATTGCGTGAGGATTTCAATATGTAATTTGGTTGGAACGTCGGTAGATCGATGACGAGCGAAAGCCGAAAGGGGCTCTATTCTCCCCTTTCCTTTAAAGAATGGCTCCCCTCGTAGCTCACGTTCACCCTAGTGCCCTTGACATTGCAAACAACCCCTCAAATGATACTACTATAGACCCTATACCCATACGAGAAAATGTACATTGTACACTGTACAGTTATATACGCCAACTCAGCTTTTCAGGGGCAATTATAAATTCTGCTAACCTTTCGGGCATAATCGTAAATTAGGATATTTTCATCCTCCTTATAATTCTATCTTTCACAACGGGGGAAAAATATTCCCCTCTTAAATCCATCCATTTTTATGGGATCTCAGATATAGGGGAAGTTTAAATCTGTGAGTTTCTTATCTAAGCTATCCCTATACCACAATTCTAGCAAAATAAGATGCTTTTTTGAAAAAACGAATTGTGGAATATTTTGTGGAATTTTAAAATCATTTTAGGAACTTCTGAGAGGTTTCATAGAATTTTAAGATTTAATGAGATTTCATTTTAAAAGATTAAATAGGCCTTTACAATATTTTATATGATATTAAGTAATTTTAAGTAGGATCTTTTAAATCATTCAGGAGATTTTACAAAATATTTCATAGGATTTTAAATAACTTTAAAGAATTTAAAAAGATTCGTAGATGTTGAAATTCTCAATTGACGTTCAAATAACTCGAATTTGCAATAAGTGTACTTTAATTCACATTAATTTGCTTAATTCTGTTTGATTAGGTCTAAAGCTCATAAGTTAACTATCTAATTGGATTCTGTTCTACACATATAATTCACTAAATTCATTTAAATTTGAATTTAGAGGAATTGATTAAAAATAAATCTTAAATTATTACCAATGAATCCATCCATTTTTATCGGATCTCAGATGTAGGGAAAGTTTTAATAATCTACGATTTTCTTATCTCTCTCTACAAGTTCTTCCTACCATAATTTTAGCAAAATAAGGTGCTTTTTTGAAAAAAACGAATTGTGAAATGAGAAATGTCTTCCGAAAATAAGTTTGACAACTTGAAATGAGTAATTGAGGAAATTAGTCCTTGGATGATATAAAAGATATCAGGAGAATTCGGTGCCGGAAATAAGATCTCTAACCCAAATCTCTTCTGCGAATCCGAACAGGCGTTTTGCGTACAAATCATACAGGATTTCATATCAGACTTGGCCTTGAATCATTTTGGCAAGATTCCCATCCATGCGTTCTCCGATATTCGCCCAATGAATGCACTGAATACGTAATGCGGGTCCATGTATCACAAATGAAATGGAAATATGTTCAGAAAGTCAAAGTTCGCTTATAATACTTTCGATATATTATTCACATTCGAAACTTACATTCGATACAATTGTAATCAAATATTTATTTCACCTTAATTTCTCGTCTTTGCACACCTTTTTGCTAAGAATATTTACAGGATTCTAAATAATTTCAAATCAAAGGATTTCAAAAGGATATGGAAGATAATTCAGAGTTTCTGAAATATAAGAACTGTAACGTATAATTTCACAAATCTCAATAAGTTTAATAAACTTCCTTAAAATTATTTTAAATCCCATGGAATTCCATAAAATTTCGTAAAATCCTTTAAAATTACATAAAAATTTTGGTTTTCCGTTTCTTAATTTTCACTTTTTCCAAATATACGAAAATGTCAATCTTGACGTTTTAAACGTCACTGCGACGAATTGTAAGCGGTTTGCGTATTTATTTTTTATTCGTCGTTTTTCAAGTTTTCAACGAAAAAAATGAAAAAATAAATAAATACGCGAATCGCCTCCCTCGTACGATCCCTTAAAATTTCAGAAAACCACTATATATTTCAATAAATTTCGTAAATCAGATTTTCGTCAACAACGTGTTCCGAGATATATTGTAACATCACTTTTTAAAGGTAGGATAGAGAGTACAGAGAGTTAAAATAACATTATGATAGAATTACTTTTTTTCAATGTCTAACAATATAAAGTTCATTAAAATTCTGTGATTTGAAAAAGTAATCCAATTTTAATAAGAAGGACACTTAATCCAGCGATATCTACGAACTTGATTGGATGAGTTTTCTTGGGGAAAGATAATGAATATAGCATTCCAAGTTGGAAATAATGGTCGAATTATTTGTGTACTTATCGTTACTCTGAGTCCTTTATTACTCCTGGATTTCTTGCAATAATGAGATTAACCTCTCTCCCAAGGTAACTGGACAATCATTGAAAGCCATTATAGCAACCGTTATGAGACTCGTTATATGCCAGGAGAGAAGTAATTGTTGTCGAAGGATTTTGCAACATTACGATTTACCTTGTTTTCCCTTTTTACTTTTTGTTATTGAAAAATCGATTCGGCACACCTACGAAAAGATTGAATTCCTCATACTTATTAATTTATTACGTAATCTTCTTTCTAAAATCTGAAGCTTGTTCAGATTAAGTGAGTTAATCAGATTTTGCTTTTCCAATGACACACGTCCACTATCTAAAATTGAATCAGTGGAAGTTGCTGATTTTCATTGACTCTTTTTTCAAGATTTCATTCAGTGATCCACTGAGGACCAGTAAAATTTCACAGCTGCCTTTTCACTGATTTTCAGTAGATTTTCCACTGATCAAAATTATGAGAAAACTTCTCAAAAAGCAAATATTTGAAAAGAGCTCGAGGTAAATTCTCAAGAAATAAAAATTATTTCATTCAAAATAATTTTGGGCGATTTCAGAAGAATGATTTCAAGAGATTTCAACCTCTTTGAAGTAGAATTTGACTGTGAATTAGTGAAATTTAAAAGTATAAAAGAAAAGTTAATTTCGCTTGACAATTAAACGGATTATTTTCAGTAATTGTATACAATCCACGTCAGAATTGAGGAATACAGTGACTCAAGGAATACTAATTAAAAATCTCACTTTGCCTTAAATCCAACGAAAGACTTTAATGCTTCTTTAAATGCAAGACACATGGGTCAGCAATGCGGCCTCGCAAGTGGGCGCGTGCGCAAGAAGCAAGAAGCACTCGATTTGCTCCTTGGCCACATAAATCTTCGTGAAAGGTGAAGACACATCTGTTAAACTCCAGATGGAACAGTTAACTTGGAATAGCGACGTCCACCGTTTATCAGACAAATCCACAATGATCCCTATTGGATCATCCCATTGGCGCCATTAGCAGCTATGTGTATTTTTCCTTTAATCCAATTCCTTGTGATTAATGAAAGAAAATCATTGGGCGGAAATGAATTGAGCAATTATTCATTAACACAGCCACACGGAAAAACTTATTAATAGCAATTTTTGCTATAGGAAAAATGCCTTGCAATTTAAGAACATATATAAACTTTATCTTAACATTTTTTACAAAAACATAAAAAAGAATTGAACAAAGTCTTCTCAAAAAGAAAATATTTTAAATAAATGTTTCAATGGAATTTAACAGAATACAAAAGAACGGAAAGTATTTCAAAAGATTTCGAGGTAAATTCTCAAGAAATTAAAATTAGTTCATTCAAAATAATTCAAGGTGATTTGAAGAGAATTAAAGAGGAATTTAAGATATAATTTGAAGCAATTTCAGAAGAATTCAAAAAGAAATTTGTCAAACAAGTTCGAGGTAAATTCTCCAGGAATTAAAATTATGTCATTCAAAATAATTCAAGGTGATTTTTCAGAAGAATCCAAAAAGAATTCAAACTATGGCTTTTTCATGATTTTCAAGAATGTCAAGTAATATAAAGTCACTTAAAGAAATATTTCAAGGGATTTGAAAGATTATAAAATATTTCAAAGATATCTAAGAGATTTAAAATGATTTCAAGAGTTTTCTACCTCTTTCAAGAGACAATTATTTGCCTTGTTTGTCTACTCGTTTTTCAATCTCGTTCCTAGTTTTCTGATAATAGTTTTCGTGGGAAAGTTGACTATGACATCGCCTCAAGATTTCGGATTATAAAACAGAATTACGCCCCGTCTTACGAAAAGCTGACGAAGCCAGCACCCGTTCACTGGTGGTGGGAAATGGATTCTCTGAAAGATTCAGGACGAAAGCTTCAAGCACAACGGGAGCTTTTCACAAAGATAGTGAAGAAGAGACAGACGGGTAAAAGGTGGCTCGGAAGTTAGAACGTACCACGTAATCGAGTTTAATCGCGATGAAGCTTGAGACCCAAGACGACGTTCTGAATGTAGCCTAAAGCGATTTTGAAGCTTTAATAGTAAATCTGCTTCTCTAGACAACCGCCAATCCTTTGCTCCACACTCTCACTGGAAACGAATTGTCGATTCGATATGGCCGATCACCAACGCGTGGATCCATTCTCCAGATGGGGAAAATTGCAAATTGTATCCACCCTAATCGACCATCCTCAATTTCTCCTGGATCAGAACGAATTTCAAACGATGGAAATGGAATGAATAAGAAGATCGAGTTAGAATTCATTATTGATGAATTCGAACTTCTTACTGAAGAGTTTATTATATAGGTAATTTTATTTCGAACTATATGTAATTTACTCATAACTCGCTTTTACAAACGAAATATCACATGAAGCTTTTGTCGAGTGTTTTATTTTTGTGTATTTTCAATCATATCGATATAAATAATAAAGTGGAAAGTGGAAAGTTCTGTCATCTGGTTATTATTTTTACTAGAAACTTCGTTATTCTAACCAGAATATTTTTTGAGTGCACTTTTTACTTCCAGCCGCTTTTTTTATAAGGCTGGTAAAAATTTTAATTCTGCACTGAACTTTTAGATTCTAAAACCTATAAGATATCCAAAGTTGAAGTACAATGAATTGAAACAACCGAGTATAATTGAGATCTTAAAAACTTTTGAGCTTTAAAATAATTGAAGTATGACTATAGAGGGATGTTAAGATAGTAGTAAAGTATTATATAAAAACGCGAAGGGCCATCAAATTAAAACTAATAAGGCCAAAGGGAGTCTTTCAGAAGAAAATTTCATGGTGGTTACGTTCACGATGTCTTGACACTATATATACAGATGAAGTGATGGTTTGGGAGGAAGTTGGCTTTTATGAGGCAGGAATTTCCTTGAACAAGTATATCGAACAGAATTTTACTGCTTCCATCTTTAGTTCCGCCTAGCTTTAACAGTCTTCTAACCTAAAGGCTAACTTGCTAAAGATCAAAGATGTGCTTCGTTGACATTGTCTTAACGCCATTCTATAATCCTTCAACTTTTACGCTGTCTACTCCAGGTATAACGGAAAACACCCCTCCACGATCTATAATAATCTATAATATAATATAATATGAATTCACTATTCACAAATTTAAATTCACTGGAATAAAAAATTTTGTGACATTTTCTTGGATTTTCAGTAATTTAATGAGATTTCATGGAAACAAAAATTTTTTTTTTAATTCAAAGGAATTGCATAAGATTTTGAATTTAAGATAAATTAACAGAAATCCAAGAAAATTCTGGCGAGTTTGCAGTAAGTGTACTTTAATTCACATTAATTTGCTTAATTCTGTTTGATTAGTTCGAAAGCTCATTAATTAACTCTAATTGGATTCTGTTCAGGCCAATTCTGTTAAAGTAACCTTAATTTCTATTTTACACATTTAATTCACTAAATTCATTTAAATTAAAATTTGAATTTCGAGAAATTAATTTTAAATAAATCTTAAATTCTTAGGAATTTAATTTGAATTCGGTTTAATTAATAATAAATTCAGTTTTATGAAATCAACTAAACAAATTAAATTTTATTGTTAGTGTAGAAAATATTTGAATTTAGAGGAATTGGCTAAATTAACTTGAATTCACTAAAATTCCATTGAATGTGTTTTGAATTTACATTAAACTGTTTTCAATGGAATTATTCTAACTCTCTCAAACTCGCAGAAGTTCAAAATCAACTCCAACCTAAACTTTATCCATGAAATTTACATTTATAGAGTATTCTATATACATGTACAATTGTACATACTCTTATAAAACGGATATTTTTCACTTTAAAAAAATACGCAAGAACAGCGAAATTGAGAACCAGAGTCTGTTTTCCGAGCCCGAGTTAATTTTTCAGGATCTTTCTGAAAATTAGGTATTTGAAATTTACGATGTCTTAGAAATCTTACGATACCCGAGGCACCGACCATAGGAAACGTGGTAACTTTACTACATTCTTATATCTACATAGGTATAGACGTATGTATACCTGCTGGAAGTTCTGGCAAGTGCGAGAACGAAATGAGAATTTCCGGAAATAGGGAACGAGCCATCGAGAATTTATCGTTGGAATCCCGAAAGAACGAGTTCAGTATTTTCGAAGACGAAGTGCCATTGCTTCAACTTGGTGTACGTTAGGTACTCGCGAGCATTAATTTTGCACGAATTACGCCGCCGGTTCAGGAAGATTTACGTGCTCTTAGAGAGAGGTACACAGATAGATACTTTGCCTGATTTGGCCGACGTGCGAGTCAGAAAACAAATCATCGCTCCACAATAACAATTTTATTATTTATAGCGTTACAAATCATTTATTAAATCTTATAAATTATTAGAAGAATTGCCATTCGATTTATTGCTTCTTTCAGTTTCATGAATCTTTCTTTATTTTAAGTAATTAAATTTTAATATCTCTTGTGAAGAGAAAGTAAGAAATTTTTTTTTTGTATTTTCATTAGCCTCATATATAGGATAAAAATAAAGTCTAAAATAAAGTTTGAAAGCCTTTTCAATACATATTTGCAAGTTTTAGATTGAAGATTTAATTTAAAATGGGGTGGGGGGAGATCAATTTTTTTCAGAACGGCTCAGACTTAAATAGATAAGTTCTAAAGATTATACTGACGTGGGAAAAAGTAAAGAAAAAATGTATTTCCTCGCGGAAGTCCTGCGATAGGGAGAGATCATAAAAGTGTTTTTAGCGAAGATATAAAGCATCGGCGAGAAGAAAACTTAGATATCGTAAATATTGCGATCCCACCTATCCATTCTATCCTACATCACGTTCGTGGTTGAAGTATTAAAGTTTTCAAGAGCGGTGTATCACTTGCGCCCCTTGAGTTATGAACCTTAAAGATCTTTAGAACGATAAGGACTCAACTTTTGTTTTATGATTTTTTTGATTATTATGGAATTCAAACTCTCTAGTTTGCAAGCTTTCAAATTACGATTTACGATTATTTTCGAAACTGAGTGCTTTTACCTTCAAACTTTTAAAATTAGGGTGTTTTTAAATTCAGAAGAGTGTACATTTTTATTTCGTTGGGTACTAAAAGTTTAAAGCTTTTAAAGGCATGTAAAATTGAGTAAAGTTGCGGAAGCTTAATTTGCTCATATTTTTATATGCTCTTAAAATAGATTAAATATAGATATTAACAGTTTTTTTTCCACTGTTTTTACTGAATAGTGGGTTTTCAATTGAAGTCAAAAGCTGTTTCAGTGGTGGTTGACAGTAAAGCATTTAGTTCCTGTCTATTTGTATTTATAATTAGCCCAAATCGATCAACCAGAGATGAGACAAATATTTCCTTGAAGGTGCAAAAACAGCATACAAATTCAATCGAATTAAAATGTTCAAAGAATGGACTTTTTACTTTTAGATTCAAACTGCCCCTTACAATCTCTTGATCAACATTTCAGTGAGATTAATTGGTTCTTCTATTTTTGAGTCTGTGCTGTTTCGTACAAAGTTAGAGACCTGCTACTTTGTGTCCGCTTTCAAGAAATATCTATTTCTGCTTGATCAAGTCCCGGTGGATCTAGCTTAGCATGATTAATTGAGCGTGTTAAATACCACATGCCACATTAATTAATGAGAAATCTTGGACTAAGATATCACTTATTTCCAAAATAAAAATTTATTTTCTTGGCACAAATGCAAGCGAAGATCTCCATTTTTGGAGTTCTTAGATTATCTTAAAGAAATTAAATTAAAATGGTCTTAAATCTTGTAACTTTTTCCAAATTTTGATAATTAGGTCCATAATAATAATAATAATCTTTAATAAATAATATTTTTTTATAAAATTCTTTTTCATTTTATTATATTGGTTATAATAATTATATTATGTATATTTTTATTTAAATAAAAATTGGAATTGTTCAAGACGCGTTGAAAAAGGGGCGTATTGTAAAACTGGGCGTGCGTGATTAGAAAATGGGAGTTACAAGTGAGAATTCCGCCCACTGTGGGCGTGTTCTGAGGCGTGGTGAATGATATTGGGCGTACTCTGTGGTAGAATGGAAGAATTCCTTAAACAGTAGATGGTAAGATCTTTTTCTGTTACATAAGAGATATTTAGATGCTTAGAATTATATTTCTAAACAGCTGTACAGAAAAAAAACCGTAAAATAAATCATCAAACCAGGAAATTGGAAGAGTTAAGAACGTGGTTTTTAGATAGATTCTACCGCACATTTGCACTAGTGAGAAAAGCGACAATCCCGAAAGCAGTTACGCATTAGAAAGACTTTGGATGTAATTCCTGCATTTAATGAGCTTCTGTCTTGCATCTTTAGAGCTTGGAAAATGAGTGAAAGCAGTTGCCAGTTACATAGCCTGGGGTTGGGGAAGACCGGAAAAGTTCAGGGGTTGTCAACCCCTGACGCTTGTTGCTAGGCACTCGTCAGCTGTCGTCGGTTGTGTAAGTCGGGTTTCCCTTCTTCAGGGATTTGAACAGAACCACAGTTGCATTGCTGCAGTAATCGTAGATCTTGCGCAGGCGCCCTTTGCATTTGTTACATAGATTGTCTCCTCGCCAATCCCTTCTACCAACCTACGTTCACTTTCCACCTTCAGTGTATGTGTTATGTGTTACTCTGCAAATCGATTGGTAATTTTCACACAGACATTTGGATGAACTAACCTTCTACTAACTTGAATAAAAAGGTTCGAGAACTACATTGGAGAAGCAAAAAAACATTTTTGGAAGACATCTGATCAATTCGGAAAAACTCCCTTCATTTTTGTCCTCATAAACAAAATAAGAGAACAAGATAAACATAGTTCCAAGATATGTTATAGGCAAATGGTAAACTACGACGTCACTATTTACCGACCATATATAAATGTCCAAAATTTCAGCAAAAAATCTTTTTTAGTTTACCATTTAAAAAGTTCTAAATTGGAAAAACCATCTTGATGAAGTGAAGATGTCGACCAATTCAGTCCACTTGAAGGGGAGGAAAGCTAGTCGTTATCTCTTCTCTATCAGCACGACTAGGACCGCCGAATCTCTATTAATGAGTGGGAATCCTACTTTAACGAGGGTGGTTTACATCAAAGCCTTGCTTTCAGACAAAAGTCCGTCGTCTTCATCAACCTTCGAGCACTCTAGGCATCGGGAAATATTCGAAGGATGCGAAAAAGCCTTGCGAACGCAAAAATTCATCGAATCGCGACAATGGGACGACAGAAGGGGTTGGGTAAAGAAGAAGGGTGGGTGCAACCTCTCTTCGGATTAACCCTTCGGCTTGTTTAATCAATGCAACGCGCCAGTGGATTCTCTCTTGACGGAGAAACCAGCAGGAGAGAGGAAAAAAGAAAAAAGAGAATAAAGGAGAGAGGATGGCAAAGGGTGTTGTCACTCCTATTGTGAAACTACGGACAATCCTCCCCCCCTTTTTTTTTTTACTTTTTCCTTCGTTTCGAGCCCACTTGTGCGTCACGAATAGCACGTAGGGTGACAATATTCTGAACCTGCAAGGGTTGAACGAACGTTTTGGGAAGGTGCGCCCCTGGAAACCATCGCACTTACCCCCAAGTCTAATCTCAAGTCTGCAACCCTCTTTTCAACAAAGTGCATCCAGGTACTTCCCGTTTTAAAAAAATGATTATAAACCTGGTTGGTTTTTTGGAAAGGCGGGCGCGAATTATGCGAATGTGATGAAATTGAATACTATCTTCAGAATATTTTCGTTGTTAACCTTTTAACAGATTTCACGTTATTTCAAAGAATTTTATGAAATTTACTGTGACTTTTAGAAATTTTAAGGAATTTTACTGGATATTGCGGTTTTACGGAATCTAAAGATTTTAAGGAATCCAAGGGATTTTACGAAATTGAAAAGAATTTCACTAAATATTCTTATATATGACGCTTATTGAGATTCCTGAAATTGGAAAAGTTTTTATATTTCAAAATAAAAAATTTTCAATTATTTTGCATGTTTTTAAAATTTCTTAATTTGAAATTTTCTAGAATTGAAAACGTTCCTACGGTGGAATTGTTTCAAAATTTTGCACAAATTGGAGTCCACGAATTATATTTCTTCTGGCATAGCAACTCGGTTTTTATAGAGTAAAGAATTTTACGAAATTTTTTACGGATTAAAAGGTTTTACGAAATTTTCTGGGATTTGCAGATATTTAAAGGGATTTTGAATAATTTTACGGGATTTAAAACGATTTTGCGAAATTTATTGAGATGTTCAGAAATGTTTAGGGATTTCATGAGATTTAAAATAATTTAAATGAATTTGACGATATTTTGAAGGATTTTCAGGGATTTGAGGGATTTTGATTTTAAAAGATATATCGATATTTTAAGGAATTGAAATTAATTTTGAAGATTAAAATATCATTTTCCGAAATTTAAATGGATTTTATAAGATTTCATATGATTTTAGGTAACTTTAATTAATGTAATGATATTTTGTTGAATTTAAAGAAAAAAAAAAGGAATATAAAGTTTTTTTACAAAATTGAAAGAAACCACTAGATTTTGCTATGAAACTCGTTCAGATTCTTGAAACGAGAGAAAGAACTACAAAAGTTTTTATATTTCAAAAACTAAAACATAAAAAAATTGTTCAATGTAAAAGTGTCTAAAATTGAAAACGTTGCATTGTTTGAAATTTTTCAAGATTCTTTGAAAGTTAGAATCATAGGTTGAAATCCCAGAGAAAGGAATTATATTTCTTCTGCATAGCAACCCAGCATTATTTGATAATAAACCAGAAGTACGTTTGTAGTAATTTAACTCTGGACTCGGGAGTGGCAGAATCTACTTATTGTGGCTTTCGTGGTTGAGGGTTTCTGCTTCAATTAGCGTCTGACATCCAAAACATTTATAAACTGTAGTGCAAAAACCACTACATAAATACGATACACATTTTATAACTATGTGTGAGTCGATTCATTCTGAATTATATAATATATATTCTGAGAAAGCCTACTATTACATAAGTTCGTAAACAGTTGGCTTACTTGGCAACAAAATGTTTTCTTTTTGTTAATGGTGTGAGCTTTCAACCTTTTAAAATCAATAACCCTGCGTGTTGAATATTTAACTACATAATTTAGTTCTTTGAACTGCTTAATCAGATACCGTTTTCATTTCATTTTTAACATAATAAAAAAAGAATTTAATAAAAAGAGTGCTATTTAATTTAGAGCAAATAGAATGGATTTTAATTGAAAAGCACTCGAGTTTAATATAAATTCAACGTTTTACGAGTATGTTCAAGTTTCCCGTTCAAACCCGATTAATGTTCAATGATTTGCGTTATTATAAGCATTCAATTCAATTTATATATATTCACTATTATTATTATTATTATTATTATTATTATTATTATTATGTAGAATACAAAGGTACCTAATTTATCGAGCAGATTTCAATTTGAGATTCTTGTATTAAATATTGATGAAGTGATTTGTATGAAATAGTCAAGAATGTATTTTTTGTTAAGAAAATCTGAGCTTTCAATTACAATTCCTTTCATTCTACTAGTTTTTTTTCCTCGGTATTTTTCCTTCCTCTTATCATCGCCCCTCGGGCATTTGCCGTCTCTCAAAGCCGAGAGGTTTACCGGTTGAACAAAAGGTATTTCAAAAGTTGGACGGCACTAATGGCTTATATTTTGTAAGTACGTTGCGCATGCACTGATCCTGCTGGAAATGCGAGCTTTCCCCCCTATAGCACGGATCAATGCAAGACCTTTTGCTTGTACCTATAAGTACCTATATTCAAAAATAATTTAAACCGCTTTACTAAAATCCACGCTATTCACTTTTCAAATCCTAATGATCAACATATTTTATTTATTCAGGAAATTATTAAAACGCTTGAAAGAAAGGACCCCGCACCAAATATATTGGAAATTTATAAAAATATATAGTAAAAATAAAGCAGCTCATTCAACTTGAAAAAATGTAAGGCTTAAGAAAAAAGATTATAAAACAAAATCGAAAAATATTTTCATCTCTTCCTTGATTAACTGAAATTGTATACTTTGCCTGAAATATTTATCAAACAAAGATCAGTTCTGCACCGTACGTGCAAAATACCTTTTAAATACTTTTCCCGAGATTTCAAGAAATTCTGATATTTTCAGAGAAAACTTCAATGAATTCGATAATCTTCAAATAAGATGTAACGACGTAAAACTTCGGCTTTATTTATTTCTAATTGAAACTAGAGAATTGGCAGCACTTAAGTTCTTCAAAAGCAGGAAGTTATAATGTCTTCAATATTTTATTGGTACAAACAGTTACACAACATTTACAACGCAGTGGTGTATTTCTAAATTTTGTCTAAATATTTATAAAAGAGAATCTTGTATAAAAGTGCAAGGCTATACATTTTAGCATACAATTTTATAGTGTGAAGGTGTTCAAGAAAACAAATTTGCAATTCTAATAAATACTCCTCAAGCATATATGTCTGATACGAAATAACTCAGAAGAACCTTCCTCCGAGTAACAAATCATGTTCTGAACAATTGAATACAACTTCAAAAGTGAATCTGATTGAGATATCTTAAAAATATTCTCTCTTTAGCTATTGGATATAATTATCGCACTGTGTTATTATCGGATTTAAAACAGAAACTTGCTGCATCTTATGTAACTGTTTGAAGATATGGGTGGGTTCACAGACGGTGTTACGTGCTGTTCTCTGGAGAATGTGGGTGTGGTAGTGTGACGAGGTCTTTTGTTATGCAACGCAAAAGATTAGCCAATTAAGAGAGAATTCTCAGATTTACAAATGTTTTTTTTTTAAAGTCTCCTCGGTATTCTTTCCTCGTATAATATCAGCGAAATTCATCGAAAATTATCATCTCGCAATTGAAACATTCAAATTTGTAATAGAATTTTTCAAAAATGAAGTCGAAAATTCATGCGGATGTTGAATTGAAGGGGAAAAAAGTACTGTCAACTAGCTTCTGCATTTTCAGGATCGTCGCATGATTATAAGTTCCTTTGGCTTCTTTTAGAAGCAGACAATAAGGGAGTGAAAAGAGTGCCGTGGCGGAAAAGAAAAAAAATATGAAAGATGTTGAGACAGAAAAGAGTCTCTGGCTGACCGAGCGAGGACCT
>JAUESI010000033.1:3285182-3309749 GCA_032275145.1 Synergus laeviventris | reverse complement strand
AAATCCTGGAATTTTACGCCGAGTACTCCCAGCTTCATTACACAGTGGAATTTTCAATAAATTCTGACAATTTTTTTCTGTGTAAAATACCAATACTGGAAATGCAGGAGCGATCGGGAGCAAAATTTTAATTTAAAAATAACAAAAGGGAATATGCGATCTCTTGATAAAAATTGCGCAGCGAGCAAATGCAATTTTGCCTGTTGTGCGTTCATTCTATTTCGTAGTCAAATTACACCAGCAATAAATCTCTGTATGCGTTGGTCTGATGATTTATAGTCGACGTATGCAGTATACAGTATACACTGTGGTTTATTTTTTATTCCACTTTTTTCCAGACCAGAGAGAGGTTTTTTGTGAGTGACCGCCTTTAGGCGAAAACGTGCCTCGTCTGGCTGAAATCCTTTACTTTTTTTTTTATCTTTTTGGCCTGTTCCTTTTCTGACATGGTGAAGGAGGCTTCTCGCGTAACCCTTGACTGAACAAGAAATCCTTGTCACAAACGTCCTTGACCATGACCAAGCCAGTCCGGCGCACGTGATCACGGATACTCAAGGTATTACGTCACCACATATGGCTACTACACAACCTTGCTTAAACGTTATACGAAACCACGGAAATAGAGGTTTAGTTTTGGCCTTCATACTACCTCTTTCGATCATGGGATTAATTTCCTGGCAGAGCTTCCAGGGTCAATAATGTTTCCCATAAAAGCCTTAAGAGGAAAACTCGATTCATCAGCTGGTTCTCCACACGCAAAAACATTAATCTCTTAAAGTTACAGATTTAAATCTGCTACACATTTCTGCTATTTGAGCAGAGATTTCAAGATATTTTAAGAAATTCCAAGTGATTTATTCAAGTGATTGTAAGGTATTGCAATGGATTTCTAAAGAATTCAAAAGAGAGTTTATGGACTTTCAAGAGATGTGAAAGCATTTTAAGTAATTTTAAGAAGTTTCAAGGAATTGTTTCTAATGTCGAGGAAATGAAATACATTCCTTAAATCCCTCAAAATTACTTGAATTTTCTTTTAAATCTCGGCCAATGCCGGGTAAATGCCTGCTAATAAATAAATACAAATTTAGAGTTTTTGAAACTTTGAAAATTCTATAGATTTTATCTGTAAATTCAAAAGATTTAGGTGGCAGAAATTTTCTGTAGAATTAACAGATTTTTTTTCTGCGTGCAAAAATTATAAATCAAAATTAAGATCTTCTTTCTTTAATGATCAGAGAGGCCACAAGATTAAATTTCTCTATTTTTCAATTTCCCTCACATTTCCCTGACTTTTAGACAAATATCCCGAATATCACTTTTAACCTTTTGAAATCCCTCAAAAAATTTAACAGTATCTTTTAAAAATCTCCTCAAATTCAATGACAAACTATAAAATCCTTAAAAATGCGTCAAAATCAGTTAAAATTCCATGACATTTTTTTTAATTCCACGAAATCTTTTAAAGATCTCTTGAATGTTCTCAAAATTTTACAGCATCTATTAAAAATATCCTATTTTTAATATTCCATTACATATATCCCTTAAGTATTTTTAATGCAATAAATCATTTAAAATGCACGAAATCTTTTTAAAATCTCTTAAAATCCCTTAAAATATTTGGAAACCCATAGAATCTGAAAGAATAGCTGGAAATTCTTTATAATCCTTCGAGCTCCTTGGAAACCTTCTAAAATCAGTTAAATAAAAATTGTAAGCCATATGGAATAATTACTAATAAACAGTCACATTGAAAAAAATTCAAGACAAAGAAACACTCTCTAAACCCACGCAAATTCTACTGATTCTCAGGGACTTTTTTCTCACGAATTTAATCAGTCAAAATGCTCGTAGAAATTAGTGGACTTTTCACTGAATGAAATCTTCAAAAGATTCAATTTTTATTTTCCCTGAGACAAGTGGCCACCCTTATAATCAATTCTGATAATTCTTCAAACTTATTCACCATTAAAATTTTACTTAGGATCTTAGTTCAACCTGAAAATTTAAGTATTCTCTTGAACTACTCATATTTTCTTTTATAGAATGTAACTTTATAGACACTTAAAAAAATGAATAAAAATGAAAATTGTTTACATCAAACTCTATAAAGAATTGGAAACCAGAGAGTGCAACAAAATGTTTATGGCGGCAAGAAACTTTTAAGACAGCTGCAGACTAATAATTTTTTTTTATAATCCAAGGAAAGTAAGAAACTTTTTACTATGTAATATCCTCAAACTCATTTTCTCAGTGGAGGCACAAGATTAATGAAATTAGTACCTTTCCGGGTTATTTCATTAACTACTGGACCTCGGGTAGAATTAGCGAGAGCCAAGGGAGGGATACTTTCCACTGGGGTTTACAGTTTTAGTTGGAAAATGGCCTCGTTTTTCTTTCACAGTTGGCAGCACTTGCCAATTTCAGGGTTAACGCAATTCACTCAGGTTTCGAATCGACCGGATTAGAGTGCAGGATCCTGCGCAGAACTTCCGGTTTGTGGAAGGACCTACTATGTGCAGAACAGGGGAAAAAGAGATAGGAAAATAAGGCAAAAGGGTTCGATATCCCAGGACGATGTGTGGTGGAGACCCACAAGTAGGTTTTCAATCGAAAGAATTAAATTTTTCAATCGAATCGATTACCTTATACTATACATAAATGTGAGGGAACGACTCACGCAACGGTAACTGGCAGCGTCGGTCCTTTGTTTCCCATAAAAAAAAAGCGAAAGAAACCGTAAAACCAATCCCAATCCACTTTGTTTAATGCAATTTTTGTTTATAAATATAATACTGCCTTCATGGAAAAATTAGTCATCGAAACTTTCCTTCACTTTCCTTCACTGTCAATGAACATTTCGAAAACTGTTTTAGAATTCTTCACGAAAAGTACTTTAGATATTTAAAGAAATTAATGAAATATTGTAAAACTTTTGACGTATCCTAAAGTCAATGACAGTCAAAGAAAGAATTTTTTCCAATTTTTCTCGTTTAGTCAACTTTAGAATTCAATTGGATATACAAACCAAAAGTTCTTTTTCGAGAAGATTCAATTTCTGTAGACGACGACAGCGTCAATATTGAGTGCAATATGGTTAGAAAATACATGTTTTATTGAGAAACTTATCGGTGGAAGAATATTCCCCTGAGTTCGTCGATCTGTCTCTAACCTACTATCCATCTAACTGTCTGTCTTTTCGATTGCTTCCGGTTGCTCTTCCATGAAGCGAAGGATAAATATCGTTTCTCCTGGCTGTTTCAAGTGCAAGCCTAGATCGTGTTTTTCCCAATGTCCTCATGGGACGTTTCGCTTCTTTATACTCTTGTTTTTTCAGCAAACTCGATATCTTTAATATTTCTTCCGTAGTTTTCTGATATGAGATGCGACCAGAATATTGAAAACATCGATTCGTTTTTTCACCTGCTATCATTCGAATAATATTAAGCTCTAAGACCATAGATGTATATTTCATTTTATTTCAGTCTTTTCCATGTACTCTTATACTCTTTTATCAAGATTATTGATTTGTTGAAATTCATTTTCATAAAGATTAAACAACTAATCTAAGTTCTCAAAATCACAATTTATATATAAATACGCTTATCTTCAAAACTCCCTGTTCAGAAATTCCTTTTAAATTTAAGTATTAGAAAATAATTCGTTCATTCTTATTTAAAAATAACTCATTATTATTAATATTACTATTATTCAATAATATCAACAATAATAATAAATTCTTTCTCTGTGATAAAATTAAAAAAATTAAATTTAAAATAAATTAAAATAAGTTTTCTTTTAATCTTTAGAAAAGCCTGAAATAATTACAAGTGACTCATAAACAGCAATTATCTAATCTTATATTATTTCTGTGTGATGCAAAACGTGCTATAATAGAAGATGAGATCCTAAGCAGGCCGACAATTCTTACACAACAAAATTCTATAGGCCCGGATAGCTCAGTCGGTAGAGCATCAGACTTTTAATCTGAGGGTCCAGGGTTCAAGTCCCTGTTCGGGCGTTTTTTTTTGTTACACATTCATAAATTTATTTGCTCTATCATATACATTACTGTTAATAATTATAGCAATAAACTTCAAACTTTTAATAAAATTTTTTTTTAAAATAATAATAGAATAATTTCGATAATAGTATAATAAGTTTTGAAATAGTATATTGCTAAATATACTATTAGATATCAATATTTAAAAAATCTTTATAGAGTGTGCCAAATAAAAAGAATACGAAACTTTTCCAAAAAGATTATTTTCAATATAAAAAGAATCAAAACTCCGATTCTCGTTTTTTCTTACTATTGGCCTAGTGAAATAATATTTATTAAAGAAACGAATTTTCAAAAAAGATAATTTATACAGAATTTTTTTAATAATTAAAAATTACTTAATTAATGTTATATTCCACTAGACTAATAGAAATAATTTTTATTAAAAAGAAAAACGAGAATAAAGAGCTCAAAAGGTCGATTTCTGGGGAATTGACATTTCTTTTCAAGGGTAATTTTCAAACCACCGTGGGGGTGTGTTAGGGGTGTCAAACCATATGTATGCTACATGAAACGCTTTGTCTAAAATTTCCCTTACAATTTTTCCAAACCCTGAAAAGTCATTCCAAAAATTCAAGTCAAAACCGGCAAGTGTTAAAATTAAAATTAAAAAAAAAAGGGAATTTCTTTTTTTGGATTTCAAATTAAATTGGGGGGTTCGTTGCCTTCTAAAAAAAAAAGTGTTTTTGAACAACTCTACTGTACCATATATAGTTATACATGAATGTTATATATATATATATATATTATGATACGATAGAGAATGGTTCCATTCCCCATTTGCGTAACCCTTTTGTATTATCTCCATGAACCATTCTGGATAGTATCTCCTATAATTCACAGTGGACAGTGCGGGGATAATTCCTGCAAGCCAGTAGTGTAATCCAGAACCTCTAGACTGCCAAATAGAGAACGATCGTTGGGTACAGTCTACTCCGAAATTTAAGACTTAATTAGTATTAATATGTCATATGAAATCCACTGTTTACTGTTCACAGACAAAACTTCAAAAATTGGAAAGCCTTTATCGTTTCCCGTATTTCTATTTAATAATAGGAACTATCTATTCTTTTACGGAATTACTATTTAACATAATTTTTATTTTTTTGATATATTTTTCATTTATCCAAATATTCATTTTACGAAAGATTGGTTTGACTTTTATTTTTTTTTTTCCGAATAAACACCTGTCAGGTGTCATTTTAGGAAGAGTCAGATTTCTGTGAAATTTATTCAGAACAAAAAAAATGTCAAACGAATATTCGGATATGAAAATCATGACAAATAGCATTTCGGAAAAACAAAAATGATGTGAAATTATAATTCGGTGAAATAAATATTAGAGAAAATAGAATTTGGGAAATATTCATGACCCTTTACTATTTAAATATACACCTTAATGGAAAGTTTGATTTAATTTTAATCAATTACAAGGATATGAATGCCAAACTTTGCTATCTATAGAAATTAGACTAAAATTGAATGTAGTTACTGTAAGTGCTTAAGATATTAAGAGCTATTAAGTACGATTACGACTTTAGAAACCCTCTTATCTAAATACATGGAAGCATCTTCATCTTTGACCTGCGGGTCATGAAAAAATGTTTATTAATTGCGTTACATGAGGTACCAGAAAGGCATTAACTAATGAAGACGTTAAAAGATATTTTATAACGTTGATGCTATGACTCGATCACGCAATAAAAATTTAGTGTGTACTATCTCTTAATCACAATTTATCGCTGATGTGACGTTTACCTTGTACGACTTGCACTTTAATAATACGTGCATCCTAATTGGTAATTCATTTTTTAAAAGCTTAGAAAGATCTTTTAATGTTTACAATACTTAATTCAAATTCTCTTTCCTAAAGAAGCACAAGTGCTAATAAACTTTTTCGATTAAAATAGGCTGAATCTTATAAGAAAAAAATTCCAAAAATATTTTACTAATTTGCCAAATTGCAAAGAAATTTTTTTTTGAAACAGCTCATGACTTTTGTGAGTTTGAAATAAGAGATTAATAAATTAAAGTTCCATACATATCTCAGTTTTCGAGCTCAACTGGAATGAATATTCCATCAGCTCTTATCTCAAAGCAGCAGTTGATTTATTCTTAAGTGACACAATTCAACAGGCCCGGATAGCTCAGTCGGTAGAGCATCAGACTTTTAATCTGAGGGTCCAGGGTTCAAGTCCCTGTTCGGGCGTTTTTTTACATTTAGAAATTAAATAAAAATCTTCAAATTTTAAAGCAGTTAAGACTTCGGTTCGGAACCTAAGTTAAAAAGCATAAGTGACGTCATACCCGGTCGATAAAATCGATTTCTATTTGCGACTAGTTCCTGGTAGGCTGGCTTGTTTGATTGACAGGTATTTCGGTGAAATAATTTTTTTTGGCTCAAATAGTGAAAATTGAGAGGTCATAAGTTTTTCTCAAGTGTAGAAGTTATTTTAACAATTTTGTATTTATCTTTCGTCGATCCACGACTATTGAATTATGACACTTCTATATTTGGTTGCTTTGAACCATAGAGGTTTATTCTGTCAGAAATTCATAAGCAATTAACTTCTAACATTTCATTAATTCAGTTTGAAGGTATCCTAAAGTTAAGTATTATCTAACCATTTTTAAATAGAATATACAAATGACTTCTCATGATTTATGCTTTGTTATTCAAATAATCTTTCTTTTATATAGAAGACAAGTTAGACTTGCTAGAATGACTTGACGCTTTAGCGGCAAGATTTATGGTTACTCATATTACGATGGGTCCTAAAAGAAAGCACGTAACTCAGAGCAACGGATAGAAACTACGTAACTCGCTCTGACTAATAAAATCTACGCTTAAAGTTTAATTAGTGGAAAGTTTAATTATGATGGTCAAAATTTTGACCACCATATTGGATCCTACATCTTGAATTTCACAAATCCGACACTAGATTCGAATTCAGCGACCCCAAAAACCTATATACAGCACCAATAGGATTTCAATGTGAAAAAAATGAAAAAAACATTTTCTCAAAATTTTCATATAGAAGTCGCAATATCTAATTTTCTATAGGAGATATTTCCATTTTGAGCTCATATTCTGAAAGAGCATACCCATATATAAGAATTTAAGCATTTTTATTACGGCATTTAACACGCTTTAAAAATGTTTCTGATGGTAACTGAAAATCTGAGAAAAGGAAGTAACGTATTTTCTATCCGTCACTGCGAGTTGTGTAGATTCTATTTGTCAGCGCGAATTACGTATAAGTTTCTATCCGTGCTGTGAGTTACGTATTTTTTTAGGGCCAATCGAATACGAGAGAATAAGAATTGAGGCAAGAGTCGTAATTTACGGCTGAATGAGCAATCTATTAAAAATTAGGCCTAATATACATATTTGCCCTCTGCGTAACACACCGACCAGGGTAACACACAATAAGGGGGACATTACATGGGTATTTAATCATTCCTCGGGCACCCTATGGTTTCCAAGTGCAAGCTGACGTTTCGCATTGAGTAGTTCTGATTACAGAGAGGCTCCGAAACTACCCCACATACTTCCTAGATACCCTATGATTAGAATTATCTAATCGATTGCGCAACTTGACTCCATCGATCTCTGCCCGGTCAACCGTAGATTTCCAACACCTCGATCTAACGACCCCTTTGGCAGTCTCTTTGCCTTATCTCATCACCGGATTGGTCAGAAATTCGATTTCGTTAGTCGCTAGGGAGTCAGGAAAATAACCGAGAAACAGAAGGGTAATATTTAAAAGGGAAAAAGGGATCGTTGCGAAAATATCTTGCTAGGGTTTCGGTTCAATTACAGTTTAGCTATTTTCAGTTTACAAATAAATTCTTAACCGAAAAAGATTGATTGAAGCCAGATTTCAATTCATAGCTTTTCTATGGTATCAAAAAACTATTTGGTTGAAATACTTTCGTTTGAAAGCAAACATCTTTTTTAACCAAATAAAAAATTTTCTTCCATTTCTGGATCAATAAAATGTTATCTTACCATCATCTTGTATCAATTAAGGAAAGCTGTCAGAAACACTCACCTGAAACAAAAATAAAATATAATTCATTAACAAGTGCTGAAGAATTGGTAAAATAAATCGCATTTATTTTGTTGTTAATTACTGAGAGGAACAACACATAATAATTTCGTTTATGAATGTGACTTCTTCCTTTAAAAATCTTTCTCTCGCGTCTCACTACAGTCGGCGGTTTCTACTGCGCGCTCTTTAAGTGAACCGAGAGGACTATAAATTTGGATTAACATTTCACTAGCCAGACCCTATTTTATAAGAAACCAATTTTTATTAGATACGTAGATTGCGAAGATTAAAATCACTTATTTGCTTTTTTAATTCGAATTAGGATTGCCTGCAACAACGTTTCACTTTCACATATCTAGAAATTCTGTTTCTGCTATTGATAAAAATTCTAAATTTGGTTTTATGTACTCCAATTGATCCGACGAAAGGTCACGTTGGTCGACAAAATAAACAATAAATAAACTTCACAATTTTGTGTGTTATTTTCGTTTTACAAGAAATCTTTAAAAAACCACGTGACACCCTAGGGAAATGTACTAGTCGACGAGAATGCTATATTTGGGGGAGGGGGTTAAAATTGGGCCACGTGCTTTATGGAAGTCCCCTAAGACCGAAATTCTGAAAACCATTTTGAGAAATGAACTCTAAATTCTGACATAATTGAAAATTTCTTTCAATTTTTGAAATCTTTTAATTTTCATTCGACGTTTATATTTACTTCAATAATTATCAAAGTATTCCAATCCCCGTGAGCACGAAATTTAAAGACGTTTTTCGAACGTTCAAAAAATCGTTCTAAGTCAGACCAAAAAATGTCTAAAGAACGTAGAATGTTCCAAAAACGTTCTATAATCGCCTTTAGAAAATTGTATGATTTTAAAAAGTTATTTGGTCTGACTTAGGTCGTCTTACATAATTATCATAATTACTGAATTCTTCCTTTAAAGTTATTTTCAACACAGTTTATAATATATTAATAAATAATAAATACCATGACATTAATATGGCTCATATGGCTCTCCTAGGGCCTGCTTAGACTGACCTAGATCATCATCATGATGATGTATTAGATCATCGCGACTAATTATGCACTAAATAGAGTTTCTAGCTAAAACCCTAATAAAAGTAGGGCAAACTAGTTATATAGAACTCGACTTGGGATCTAGTCCCAGGATGAAATTTCATAGCTAAAAAATATGGTATATATATATAGCATCTGGCAAGTAGAATGTTGATATGATTTCGAACATTTCGTCACACTCAAATGATTAGAAGAGCTTTGGCCCTTCGTTTGCAATTACGAAACCTGCTGAACATTTAGAAACGGCACACGCACATGGCGTATCTTTTTTAGCTGACAATGAGTAGTATGAAAGAAGGGTCTGGAAATGAGAGAGAGAGAGTGAGGGGGGGTAGAAGTCGTTCAATGTCAAGGTTGAATAGGCGCATGCGCATAAAATCGACCGGTATGTGTCAGAGAAGCCTTGGGCTTTGAGTTGGCTCTTTCATGGTGTTGGAAAAGGGGTGATGATGGGGAGACTCTGGCTGTGGTGAGGGTGGTGCATTTGCCGCATCCTCTCCATCCATTTGTGCATTGAATGCAGCCAATGTCGTTAAGGGAAATAATTCACTTCTCTCAGATTAATAATTTTAACTCAAAACTGATTGGTATCGATTCTAACATAAAAAATATTTTATAAATGACATCATAAATATTCAAAGCTCTCGAATTAACCCTCTGATTTTGAATTACGAAATAATTAATATCCGTAACGACACAAAAGAATCAGTAAATTGAGTAACATCATTTAATAGCACCTGTTGAACTCCATTGAAGATAATAATCCGAATTAAAACAGCGAAATTCGTCAATCTGGCTCTGGTTGTCGAAAATTGGTTTTTTCATACTTTTCTCCTGCTGTCGTTCCGATATATACGACTCAAGATTTTCATCATTTTATGCGATAATGGCGACAAACCGATGGTTGGAGAAAGGTTATTGGATTCCGCAGTCTGTATAGAATACAGACAGTTAGACGAGTCCATTGTCGTCCATGAAAGCCAGTTAATTTTTTACTCCGTCAAGCAAATAAAGGATACACTGCCAAGCAATGTGGAAACATCTTTCACCAAGTTTCCTCATGATTTGTTTTCAGTTTACAATCATGAAATAACTTCGAAAAGTTGTCTAATTTTATATAATATAGCACACGAATTTGGGAATTAAATTAAAAACTCTGCGCAATATAAAATTTATCGTGTCAAAGTCACAAAATTTTAAATGAGGGAGCTGTATTGTCTTTGTCTCTTCAGTCGTTTTCGAATGTTAATTCAGCAAATGATCCACGATTTATCAAATGGAGAGAACGTCTGCTCGTCGATGGCTCCACATTAGGAGGACGTTGTTAACTTAAATTGCACGTGAAACTCCACTCGCGCTGTCTTAACGGGCTGAAAGTAAATTAAAGTTTGTTTCAAGATAGGAGAGGAATGATCGAATCTTAAAACGAGAGAAGAGAAAAGGGACTTAACAGCTTGCGAGAGAGGAGATGAGGGTGAAAGAAAGAAAAAAAAGAAGAAAAGCAATTAGAATACATAGTGTGTTCCTAGATATGAACATTCTCCCAGTTGCGATAATCGAGTCAATCGAGGTTTGCATGCCATGCGATTATCTGTCATTTCAGAAATAATAATAATAATATCACTTTATATTGACTGGTAATTACGAACAACCGTCGTTACTCATTACTCATTAATATCTTCATTTATTTTGTACTCGATGAATTATCGTGGAACTGCTGCAAACAGAAAAGTGAAGGGAAGGCATTCGCTTCGCCAATGCGAGCGGAATAAATCATGTTCTATCATAAATTTTTACACCTGAATCTGCAGAAAAAGCTGACTGAACTTTTATGCAGTAAATGTTTTCGCAAATTTCAAATAATTCATGGAGGAATTTACCTGGAAATTGAATCCCATCTAATTAATTAGATGAAATAAATTTGGTAAATAAACGGATTCTATGAATACCGTTCTTCCTCGTTGGTCGACCGAATAAATTATGTCTTGCATAATTTCCAGAGCACTCTCGGCTTTCAGTTTCATGAAAGAATCTTGTTCAAAATAACTTTTTTTTTTCTAAGGTTGGTGGAAACCGTCAAAACGAGCGTATGCGCACTCATCCGTGAAATTATGCTCCTTCTGTGAAACCTTTTTTCGTAGTGAGCCAGCACCTATATATTTTCGTTTACTACTGATTAAGTCTCGCGAGCTCTTTTTCCCTCAGTTTATCCATGTCTACAATCTCTGACGATGTCTTTTTTTTTACATAAATCTGAAGCTGCATAATTTCCCTTATGTTATTTACTTCTCATTGTCAGTGATCAAACCATGATGATAAAAACCTTATAAGCAACCGGAATTGGGAAAAGAGCATTCGTTTGAACAATAAACATATTTAGATTTTTTTGCCTTGAATTTATATAGTACTCTTCGAGAGGATTATTCTTAACTCGGATCGTTTGGTTGGAAGAGCGATAATTACGGTTAGTCTTTCGGACGATCAAAGCTGCCTCAACTTCTCTGGCTTTACAGAGATTCGCGCTCAAACGAGGGTACTTTGCGGAACCCCCGCAGGAATTACTATAACGCCTAATCAATACTTTCGATGGTCTGCAGACCATTGAAGCTCTGCGTGCTCGTTCAGACGTGGCAAGACGTCTCGATATGATTATTCAGACACAATTTTTCGAGATTATAAATTTAGGGTTCATATAATGAGCCAATATTAGGTAAAATCTATATCTGGTACATTTTTAATGCTTAATCTCATTCATCATGAATCATAAATCATAAATGATATGGTATAACATAAGTGAATTATTTCCTCACTCCTGATCAACTTCAACTTTCTGCATAAAGTACTTTCGAGATGGATAAGTGAAAAGCAATTATGTGTAGTGTATTTCTTGCAGAGGAAGATATAAATTGTAATCAACATGTTCTTGAGTCGTAAAACAACATTTTACAAAACTTATGGTATCAATGCAATAAAGAGTTAGTTTTTGCATAATTAATGGTCATTTAGCCTCGTTTGGAGAAAATTTTTAGATTATGCATTAAGATTATAATTTTGTAGGGGGAGTAATACTCTTTTGTTGGTGGGGCCGTAAAAGAGTTTATTGCTTTAGCCGCGTTTTCCCATGGAGTAGACAACATAAAAACGACTATTAAACAGGTATTCCTGCATTTATGGCCTCCATTCGTCGACAAAAGTGTTTAATGATATTTGAATATGCGAGGAAATACCTGTACTATTACACCGACGAGACGGTAAAAGAACAAAATAGGGGTACGTAAAATATTAGTTCGACGAGTGCACGATTACGAACATTGCAGCTTTAGAGAAGCTACAAAGGAGTTAACGAGGACATCTAATTTCAAAATGGCTATATGGATATAGGATCCATGATATTTAAAGTGAAGTACCTTTTGCCGTTCAAATGTAAAGAAAAAATTGTTTAATTTTCAAGACGTTCTTGTAATTTCTGAAATTGGAAAAGTTATAAATTATAAATTGTACTGCATGGTGTGCAGAATTGCGTAATTATTAATATTTCAATTAAAAGTTCTTTAAAATCGGTAAAGTTTGAATTAGCAATCATTGAAATTTGAAAACGTGCCAAATTCTTGTACTTTTAAATATCCTGAGCTTGCAATTTGCAGCCTGGAACATTCGTCCAAGGAACTTTATTTCTCGCGAAATGAAAAACGCATTGGTTTTATATGCATAGCACAACCGGATTAGGCGAATGCCTTTGATTTTGCGTAACAAAATTGGATCGTAAAAGGGGCGTAAACTTTGAAAGGATTTCTTCACCCCTTTCTCACTTTCTCCACAATCATCCTGTCTCTAGACAGTGCCACTTTCTGTTCGATACATCGAATATGACAGTATGATGGAAAATGAAATCTCTCTGAAAACTGAAGCATATATGTTTGCTGAATAAAGTTTTAACTGAATCTGTAAAGTTAATTTAAAAAGTTCTACTTCTGTATAAATTTATGAATAATTGGATTTTATTCCGAAAGTTTTTCGAACAACACGAGTGGCAATTTTCAAATGTCACAACAGCAACTTCATAATGCATTTGTATTAGCAAAGAGGGAGAGCTCTCGCTAATTTAATCAGTGAAGCGTCTTTTGCGTTTATTCACGCTTTTATGCATTCTTTTTACTTATTTCGGTTGCTTAATTAAGAAGGTTTTAGGGATGTTTGAATTACGTTACAGTGATAATCCCAGACAAAATTACAGTTGCAAAATTCTATTTTATAAATTCTATAGGAACAAAGAGTTGAAAGAGTTTTAAAAGCTTCTCTTTTCCTCAGAAATTAGTTCTCTTTATTCTTGCAGGAATAAATGTCATCTTTTTTTAGACTTGATTAAATAAAGCCATGTTTAAGATTGAAAATCTTCAGTAGCGCGGTCTGTGTGATTTCCGGTTTCACGAGACGTCTAAATGTCTTATCGTGTTGTCTCACGTTGGCACTGGACCGGTTCAACGAATGGAAATTTTTAATTTAACTTTACGAGTCCACCGAGACGAGCTACCCACTTCCGATTTCTCGTTAAACCACAAGTTCTTTCTGAAGTGGAAAACTCGTCGGAGACACAACGAGCTACTAAATTTACTGCTCGGGTTATAGTATACAATTTTTAGGTTTTAAAACTTTTATACTATTTCACTATATTGACGTTCGAATTTGACATCTCCCAAATTTGTAAACGTCCAAAATTGGAATAGATACCTACTTTTCTTGAATTAAATTTTCGTGAAATTAGATCACACAAACTAGATAACTCTGATAGTTTTTTTATGGTTAAAACTATTCTGATTATTACTTTCAATATCAAATGTTGCGAACTTTCATTGTAAACTTTTTTAAAGGCATCATACAGTTTTTGTAAATTTCACCTCTTTTCAAGATTATTTTTATTATTTTTCAAAATTTATTTCTGAAGTGTGAATACCAACAACAACCAAAACTGATTTTTTAAACGAAGCCAAATCTTACGTAATATTTCAATTGACTCCTCCTTCACAATCTGCTTATATGTAATACTTGGACAGCCTCTGATTGCCAGAAAATTTGGGTAAGTTTACGATAACTCCTGGCGATATTTACCAGCATATCTGGTTAATGATAAAGTAGAAAAATCTGGTTATTTTCACCAAAAATGTATGTTACATTTCCCAGAAAGACAGATTAAAATAACCAGAAGATGGTCAAACAGAAGCTTCTAATACTTTTAACTAGAATTGACAGTAAGGGCATATTATTTTTCGGTTAGAATAATCAGAATGATTTTTGAGTGTAAATAAATATTTATTCCATCATATAGATCAACAATTAAATTCTTCAAACGAGAATAGAAGTCGGATAATTGAATAAAAGGCGCTACTAATATTGAATTGGATTGTTTAAAGCAGAGTTTATTATTACTCGCATTGTATATAAATATCACCCTCTATCTCTTTCTTTATCTCTCTGTCTTTTCCCTACCCAACCCTGCTCACTGCACTCTATCTTGCATAGATATAGTTGGAACTGGTTGGTCGATAGTTCGCGCGTAGCAACAGCAGGTCAGGTCAGGCTTTTCACTCGACTTTTAAACCGCATCTGCACCGCTTATCTCTCTCTCTCTTTCTCTCTCTCTATTTCCGTCTCTTTTCCTCAGTCTTTCTCTCACTCCCTCCTAAGTCTCTCTTCCACAGATTTCTAATACTCGCAAAAAATTTGTTACAAAAATCAACACACAAACCAGGCCAGAATAATCCTCGAGAAAAACGAGTCTGGGGAAAAGTACGAGGAAGGAAATTGGATCGAGGCTCAGATGAACGAGATTCAGATTAACGAGATTCAGATTAAGGAGTTCCGAATCAGCTACCTAAACAAGATGAACCGTATTCCTACGAGAATGGAAGTGGAAAAAACTTCATACAGAAGAAAAACTCACTCAAAGGAAACGAAGTGGAATCAAATCAGATGAGAAAATGTAAAAAGTTTTAAAATTAGCTATCAGACGGGATGTAAGCTTCGCTATTACATCTGACTCGGCTAATGAAATAAAGTCTCGAGCAATATTAACCTGTCTCTCTGCTGAGTTTCAAGTTTCCAATTTCAATGCTTTAGAAATAAAATACAAATGACCTACTTCCAGAAACCTATTCCAAAATTTAATTCAAACTCTAGAGAAACGAGAAATAACATTCTGGATGAGGATTCAGAGTTATGAATTTACGTATATTGAATAAAAAAGTAGGTGAAACAACAGTCAGTCGGAACTCAATTCTGCCCTTCAATTTCAGAACACTAAAATACATAAGATATCTCATTTTCCTTTTACCAAGTTTGCTTGATATGAAATACAGAATTTGAAAACCTCCGGAATTCACCAGGAGAGCTTAACAATAATAATGGTGGTGGTGGCTTTAGAAATAACTGCCGTGATCTTCACAGGGATTTGCGACAATACAAGTAACTACACCTCTGTTCAGTCACCATATCGTTGTCCATCCGCCGTCATTCATCCTCCCTCGTTACGTCATATCAGCCTGGCTGCAGTTAACAGGCAACGTTAAAGTTTGACGATCGCCGTCGCTTTTAGAGCCGCCAGACGCCGTATTTCCCTAACGATCCTGTCTTCATCCCTTGCCTCGCCCAGCCGGATGCATATCGGAAGTGGGGCCGCTACGTGTCCCTGCAACTTCCGGTACCTAACGAATCTTCCCGCTGAAGCCCACTTCCACAATTCTGAATCGATAGTTCTGACGCCCAAGATTCACCTGCCATCGTAAATTTGCATTTAGCTCCAGTTTCAAACTGAATCATAAATTTTAGTTCACTTCAAAATCTCGGGGCTTATACCACACACCAGACTATTTTCACATTTCTCTGGAAAAGGAATTTACATTCAATCCTAATAAGCTTTGAAAAAGCTTCAAATAAATCTACCACGTGGAGTCAATGTTAAAAGTGATCACAAGAATTTTCCTGAGATTTGTCTGTAACTCGGTGTAATCAGAATAACGAGAATTCTAGTTATTCTAACCATTCTAACCATTCTAGTTAAAAGTATATTAGGAGCTTCTGGTCCAGATATTCTGATAAATATAGCGTGTTCTGGTAAACTGAACCAGATTTTCTGGTAATCATCGATTTTCGACTATCTAAAAATCGAACTTGCTTTCTATTTATAGAAAACGCGCACCTATGACGGTTCGCTATTTGACATATCCAGTGTCAAGACAAAATAAACTGAAAATTTACACAAGATCGCGCAACATATGATACCATAAGTAATAATCAGTATGATTTTTACCAGTCGCGAAACATCTGATACCAAACTAGAAATTTTAAACCAGACGCATTTAGTAACTTTAACCAGAGCTTTTTTTCTAGTGAATTAATCAAATTATAATAATAATTATAATCAGGCGTACTTTCAAATGAAAAAAATTTGTTTAAAAAGTTTGACTGCTTTTTTGAAGATATTCTATTTTTTATTTTTTTTTTATTTTATTTTCAAATGAAGGTCTACATGTGCTTTACAATTCTGTAAATTTCATAGTGGGCGAAACTTCAAACGAAACGTTCTTTTACAATTTTGTAGCACACTTCGTCATGCAACACTTTACGTTTGAATTTTTTTCTCCTACTTTCTTGCCCACTATGAAATTTACAGAACTTGTAAAGAACATGTAGTCCCTTATTTGTCAAAAGAATACTAAAAAATAAAAAATGTAGTATTTAAAAATAAGATTTTGTTTTTGAGTTTGCAAAAAAGAGTAAATAATTTTTTTTTGAAGTTTGATTTATATGAAAGTACGTCTTATTAGAAAAAAACCTTTAAATCTTCTTAAATACAAACTTTAAAGTAATTTCGTTCTTATCACAAATGAAAAAAGAAATAAATAAAATTATCTTGAATAAAAAAAATAGATACTTTGGAGCCTAGCCTATAACGAGGTAACTCAATAGGTTCTCAAGATGCAGATTATTATATCCAAACAAGACATCAGAAAATTGTCGTGATTGCCGGAGAAATTCTCGAGAGAAAGTTATTTCGATATATAAAAGAGAATTGAAGAAAATGATTATTAAGGATTGAGATTATCGATTCAGGATACGGTCTTTTGATAGCTATGTCGATTGTCAATTCTCGTGCTCTTATAAACATGATACGCGCCGCTTCGAAGCTACCAAGCTCCCCTCAGGCAGATAAGATACCAGACAAATTAATTAGATAGACCAGCAAATGAACGATAAAGACGACAATACAGTTTTACGCAATTTTGAAATGTGACTATAAAAAGATGGATAATTCTCGAACAAATCAAAGTCTCTTTATATTAAGGACACGGTTACTCATTAGAAGCTTCGAACGTGACAAATTAATTGTTCCAGCTTTAATCGTAATTACGATATCTTATTGGGAGTAACCAGAAAACTCAGCATTTCAATGTATCTCTATTTCTATCTCTATCCATGTATTTAATCATTTTTCAATTTATTTCCTTTTTTTAGTCTCCCCAACTGGAACTTGTTTTCAATCAGGTTGACAATTAAATCTAATTAAGTCATCGAATTTTAAAGCTTCAAATTCAAATAATGATTTAGAATTAATTTAAAGTTATTCTTGGAATATCTTCAATTGAAAAATTATGATTGCATGAAGGTCTGACTCTAATTTTTGCTCGAAACTTTCACCCCTGATGATCGCGAAGGACCTATGAATCAGCTGCTGGAAAGGTTGGTTACATTCGAGTTCGAGGTCCTTGTTCGAAAGCCTTGACCTTGTAATTCTGAATCGCCACAATGCACTAATCTCTCAGGTCCGGGAGTAAGAGGACAGGATAGAGGATAAAAGAGTAAGCTAATAAAAAAGTGAAAGAGTACGAAGAAGAAATTCTAGCAAGGAGATAACGATCTTCGTGGAAATTGGCAAAGATAACGATCTTCACGGAAGTCATTGTACGTGCAACTTGGCACGCGATCGGGAACAACGCAAAACGTGTCCTGCAGCTTTCTCAGAAACTGTTTTTTAATTTGCCCGAGCTTCACTTAAGTCAATACAATATGGTCCGAGAGTAATAAGCGGTTGGAACATTGTTGCTTAAAGTCAACTTCAACTTGGAAATTTCGTATTTCGTATAAAATTTGTACAGTCAAGCAAAGTTTCGATGACCAATTTTGACCGTGTGGATGACCCCCTTGCTTCAAAAGATATTGGTGTTGCAAACGAAATATTTAGCCAAAAGGTAGGGAGCTATTGACTTGTTTCTTTTTTTTTTCATTATTTTTTACTCCATCAATATTCTTTAGTCGTGATAATCAGTTGATGCGACATTCATTTTCCATGACGAATTTGACAGTGATTGGTTTAAAGTTTAAACGGCGCCGTAGCTCTTTCTTCTCATGCGAAACGGAAAGCAGAGCGAATAAATCGAACGCGCAGAAAATTTATTATCGTTGCAGCAGACGATAAACTTCCTAATATACGAGCCAGTACGTTAATTCGGCCCGCCATTTAACCGTTGCGTAAATACAGTGTGCTGCTTAAGGCTCGAAACGAATCGTGGTAGTTTCTAAAAAAAAAAATTTATCCTTGTATATGTCTACATCGTCCACGAGAATTCCCTGAATAAATAGCTCGGAAATAATTACTTGAGCCTCTTCTTTTAACTTAATATATTAGAAAGTCACGTTTCACTGATTTACTCAGATGATAATCTAACGAGAATGAAAAATACTACTTTTTGGATAAATTAATCAGTCTAATAATAATATTTATGATTTAAATATTTTTTTTTAATATTCCAGATTCTATATTAAAAAAAAGTAATGTTATCATATATCTCGAAAATATCCAAAACATTCTTGTCGAAAACCTGATCGATTTTTTGGAAATAAGGTGTGAATGTGTCGAATTTTAAAACTATGTTCAGATTATTATTATTATTAATAGATTTCACAAGATTTCACAACGATTGCAAGACATTTAGGATGATGCTTAAAGGAATTTAAAAGATTTTGAAGAGATAACAAGATATTTGATAATTGAATGGAAGTGGAGAGATCGTAACGCCTTTTTTTCCGTCCGTCGTACTCCTGATTATAGACGTGTATATAATAGTTGCTAGCTGGTTAAAAAAATCAATAAAGACTTACATTGGGTACATTGTAGCTGGTATATTCTTTGGGACTGCCACCACCCGGCTGCTCACACTGTTTATTCTTGAAGGCTCGATAGTTCTCTCTGAGCTGCTTACCATACTGAAACAAAGTAAAGCTATTTTAAACATCATAGCCTCATAATCTTAATACAATTTTATCGCCGTTCCTTGCGGACATGAACGAGTAGAAAAGATGAATAATACTTCTATAAGAAGATTTAAGTTACAGAATGATGAAGGAATTGTATATAATACTATAAAGAAACCAAAGAAGGACTTGGAAAGAAACATAGAATAAAAAATAAAAAAATAAAATAATGTAATATTAGGTTACACAAAGTTTGAATAGAATTTCCTGAGGGGAGATAGATTGTCTGAAATCAGAAAACTGGGTTGTAATTATTAGACGAAAGAGGAGAAGGCAATCAACTTTTTTGTGGGGATGCTTCTGCTCGCTGATTCATATTTATTACTTATACATACAGAATATTTAAAAAATGGAAATGAACTCAAACTTGCAATTTCAACGTGGAAGAGAAAATTGCATAGCTAAGGTAGATTTAAACATGATTTAAAAAAAGATACGTTTTTATAAAAACAAAAATTTCTTTGGTATTATTTTCTTCTCATATATAAAATGTCCTCTTCTCTGCTTTTTTCCATTTACGCTCTTCCGATCACCTTTTTCCTCGTAATAACCTCATTTTCCTTGCCACATTCCTTCTCAGGAAATAAATCGCCCGCGGAAAAATATATATTCGATAGTGTCAATTATGGACCCAAGTATCGATAAATATTCATCAAAGCAGCCCTGAATTCATTCAACTAAAAGATCTAAAGGTCAGTAAAGGCTGGGGAAGTTCGGCAAAGTCGCACCTGGAGTGGCATCTATGTTAGAATCGTGTAGAATCGCCTATCGGGGCGGAACTGGATTGAAATCGAAATGTGGCAGGCCGCATAATAGGCTAGACCGAAGATAATTTAATGGCGGGAGGGACGGTCCTCTTCGACGAATCAAAGTTTCGTAATTTCCTGTGTTACGTCTGTCTGTATACTTCAATCGAGCGTTGCTCCTACTACTCTATTTTACAATTTAAATTACCTATCTTTTCTATAGAATTGTACATTTCAACTCTGAGAAGACAAATGAAGTCAAGGAAGACTCGGAAAAACTGTCCGAAGAAGAGGGCAAATTCCAAACGAAGATTTTCATGTCCTGACTCCTTCTAACAAAAGAATATATTAAAATAGCGAATTGTGGAGGAACTTAGAAGTCATGTACTTTTCATCACGACAGGTGTAAGTGAGGTGGGGCAGAATGAAAAGTGTGTGGGAATGTATAGGTGTGGACCAGCCGTATCGACCGACATGGCTAGCGGACATATAATACAACGGATGAACGGACTGAACATCGTCCCCACGTTACAAAACCGATAGACATGTCCACAAATGTTCAACTCAACGTTTTCGGCTTCTTGTAATATTTCACATGAATTCATGTCATTTTCAAGCTCCACACTTCTCTAAGACGCCTAAAATGATACATGTTAAAAACATCCTTTCAACAGGAAAAAATTATGCGTATGAACTTGGCCTTTTTTTTAGAGTTCTGGGTAGATTTAGCATAGTTCCAGAGTTCCTGATACTTATTGAAAATAGTTCCCAAAAGTTTTTGAATTTAGAGTCTATTTTTACTTTATGTTGCATTTATTTTCGAGAACTCTGATCAGAACTCCTTGAAATCATTCAAAAAATTTCTCTGAAATTTTCCGATTTTCAAAATTATTTTCTAAAAATTGAGGCTGATTCTAATTTTTCAAACATTTTTGCGTCAAATTTTTGGGAACTATATTTCAATTTTGAAAAATACATTTTCAGAAAACAAAAAACAGTTCACTCAAAAAAAAGCTGAATTAGATATTTGTTGGTTTATCGAACGGCCCTTAGATTGAAATACATACAAAAATGTTTAGCTTCAAATTCGAAAAGTTTGCATTTTTACTATATTTCCTATCCAAGCTGAGACTTGTTTCAACACTAATTGTAAGTTATTGCTGACATTGTCAAGCCTGTTCAACACTCTATTCAACTCCGAGGCATCATAATGCTATAAGATCATTGCGCGAAAGAGCCTACGGACTACATAAAAATTGAAAAATTTGGAGATTCAAGTTTGAATCTCAAAATCAAAGTCAAGACATGGCTGGATTCTTTCATTTCTCTTTTGTCTTTCTACGTCTTCTACCTCATAATTTTGCACAGTCTGATTCGTTTCTTCTTTGTAGACGCCCCTTTTCAGAGATGGCACAAGGTAGTACTTAGCTATTTCTTAGGGTGGGCTTTGCAACTCTTTCATCTATAACCAAGGAAAAGAAGCTGTAGAGCCTCGAAGGCTTCGCCTCTCTGGCACCAACGCAACACCAGTCTGTCTTGTAATTCGTTCGCTCTTCTCGCCTCTTCTTCATCATCTGCCCTTACTTCCTCATATTTTCCTTGTTCTCTCAACTTCTTCCACTTTTTCATTCTTTCAGAGAAAATTATCTGCTTCCAGAAAGTTTGCTTTTATAAAGCGTTGTATCAGACTTTTATCTGCTCTCTGCTTCTTTTGTTCTTGTATCAAATAACTCGGTATTTCTTCTTCTTCTATTGAGCTTACGCTAGAAAGATTTGTATTCAATTATCTGCACTGTTTCTGATTCTGTTCAGTTTAAGATGATTAAATCTTAACTGTAGATTTAATAGATTAGAATTTCATGTGTCCATCTTTGTCAATTTCCGCTTATGATCAGTTTTAAAAGTTGTATCTTAAATCTTAAATTTTAATCCTTAATAATTTCATTTCAGGCGCAAAAAAATAATAGAATAGAAATAGCTTCTATAACTTTTTTCAAAAATAATAAAACCTTTACAGAATTTGTTTAATTCTCTTTAAACTCTTTGAAATTTTTTAAAGTCTTTCAAATGCTTACGAATCAAGCCGATAAAGAAGCTCAATAATCGCGAAATGAAGATAAATACAAATCCAGTATCCAGCCAATGTAGGTGAAGCAAAAATCTGGCTTCATCCGGTGCAACTAACTTCGAAATATTTCAAGTTTAAAGTCGCCTGAAGCATCGGAAAATCGGTTTAAGTTCGCTAACTTGATGAGAGGAGATAAACAAATATAACAATTCTGTGAAAATGGACTCTTGGATATTTGATAGAAATTGCTGTCTGCTGATGGAGTCTGCAATGCCAACAATTCTGGGAAGTCCACTAGAGACGAAGTCGAGATTCCAACGAGAGTCTGAGTCTCTACTTTAGAACCAAGAAGAATAGAAGCCTAAAGAGTAGCATAATAGGAACTGTAATAGGAACTCTTGTTTTGCGGAGATCACTTCACATCATCAAAAAGTGAAGAGACGACATCCTTAGTCGAATCAATATCGGAAGATGTTTTTAGGCAGGTCGTCCACTATCCGAAAATTGATTATCCTCTTCAGACTCACAATAAAGAATATATAAAGAATGACGCAGTTTACACCGCAGTGAGTTTTGTCACGCAGAAGATTTTTACTACGCTTCGTAACCAATCGGAATCGCTTTTTCCTCTCCACTTGGCTTCTGATTAGCCATCAAGAGAATGGAGAAGGAGAATAGTCCCAAAATATCCCAAGACTAGGATTCTTTTCAATAAAAAAATGGACTTTAAACTAAATATTTCAATTTTCACAAAATTTAATAGAATTCAAATGAATTGATAAGAATTCCAAAGATATCAAAATATTTTTTAAATCAAACAAGATTTCAATGTATTGTATTGTGAATGATTTTGAAGAATTTCAAAGGAATTGTAGGCATTATAAAAGATTTAAAAAGATTCTGAGAAATTTTGATTTATTTTTTTAAATTTCAAGATATTTCAAGAAATCTCGAGATTTTAAAAGAATTTTGACGAAATTTTACAGGTTTGAAAATATTTCAAGGAATTTGAAAGGGTTTTGAAGGTGTTTTAATGATAACAAAAGAATTCAAAAAATTTTTAAAAATTGCAAGTATCAAATAAAAATATTTTCAACTTTAAGAGATCGAATTTTCTATTATTTTAATTATGACTGAAAATAATTTTAACCTTAAGAAGTGAATTTTTAACTAAATATTTGGTTTTTAACTAAAAAGATGGATATAGTTGAATTTCTAACTAAATAAGTAGGGAAAATCAGAATTTTTCTTTTCTTTTTCGTTGACTGTAAAGCCTGTAACTTGTGAATCTTGTGTAAATTTAAAGAAAAGTTCACACTATTAACTGAAAATAGGATACTTTAAATCTTGGAAGTAGGGGACGTTATAGGAACCTCAGCTGAATATAGGGGTCAATAGGGGATATAGAGACCGGTCTATAACGCCTGCAAAGAGTAATTTAAAACTCGCCCGATAATGAAATCAAAGCCTCGATTTGGGAAGTCGATGCTGGGTTTGAATTTGCAGAAATTTGATGAGTCTTCTTAATTGGGAACAAGAGCAATTAATATCTCCGAAGCTTTTCTTAAGAAGGCATTTCTAATTATAAATATAAGGTCAGCAAATGTCCAATGACGTTCGAGCATTCAATCTGAATCTAAAATGTAGATTCGTTATGGAAATGAGGTGTCTTACTGAGAATTTCTTTTGAAAAGAGTAAAGTTGATGGTCGTTGATAGTTGCTTGTGTCTAGGTCGAGAGGATTTTCAATTCCTGACATTTTAATTACGATCCAAGTGCTTCCGGAAGCCGTTGAAAGTTACGCTTGTGCACGTTTTTCGATGTACAAAGAGGCAAGAAAAGATAAAAAAAGGCGAGGAATTGGGAATTGGCTTTGAAGAAAGGGAAGACCTTTTTGACTTACCTTTGCTAGCCTCATGGCTGTGAGCCAGCAAGCACGTGACTTTTCGCTGTGAAAGGCTATCACTTTGAGACCGGTTTCACCAGCCTCGGTGTGCTCTGCTTCTGCGTTAGTGGACGGCCTGAGACAAATACCCCACTCGAAGGGTGCGTTGAAGTACCTCTTCGAGTTCGGAATCCTGTATACGTGATAGTCCGACAAGTGGGCAAATGTAGTTAGCTGTTCGTTGTCCTGAAACCAGAAGGAATTCACTGGATTAGCAATCTGAAAGGTAGAAATTACCTTGCCAGTTGAAACAATGGAAAACTCATCATCTCAACAAATACATTTTCTGTGATAGGAAAATCTACTT
>JAUESI010000033.1:3272014-3285082 GCA_032275145.1 Synergus laeviventris | reverse complement strand
AAGATTCATTCAAAGGTTTCAAATTAAAGTATATCAGCTGAATCTGAAACTTCTGCATTGCAAAGAAAAAAAAAAGTCTAGTTTTTTACAGCTTAGCGTTAAGTTTAAAGACGGTCTTAAATTAAGGTGTAACAATTAATACAATCTGTTTTTTTTTCTGTCGAGAAATTCAAATGATCATCTGATTTGCATCTGATTTGCATCTGATTTGCTTGATTACCTTTTAATGATCGTTAAAATTAACGACCTAGATTGAAAATAGGTGAGACCGCATACGTTCATTAGTATTGGACGTTCAGTAACGGTGAATTGATTTCTTTTGACATCTCTCAGGACGAAAAGTAATTAAAATTGTGCAATCTTAGAGTGTGAATCAATCAGAAGATTCGCTGTTTGATAATTAGTTTAAAAAATATTAACAAACAAAATTTCTGGTCGTTTTCCGATTAATTATAAATATTCAAGGGTGAATATTGTTCTAGTTTGATAAATAAGTTTTCCTATCACGTTTTGGAAAAAGAAAAAATGCAGGTAGTCGATTCTCGAGACACGGCATCTCGTAGATATAGAAAACTTGCGAGGCAATATCACAAATCGTTGAAATTCAGAAGATTTGCGTCACCTTGTTAAATTTGAAATTTCCACCACGTTCTCCACGTCTCTCCGACTCATCACGTGTTCAATTCAAACGCGGCACGCATGCCTTGCAAAACGCAAGAGAGATTATCAATATGTCACCTGCCACTGTCAATATGTCACCTGCCACCTAACGGGCAACGATATCGATCCATTGAAAAGCTCTAACAGCGCATGCATTATCGTATTCAGCAAAAGCATTCCATAATAATTTTTCAAATGATAATAAATTGTTTTTTCTGCATTATTACTCATCCTAACTTAAGCGATGATTTGAATTCTGAAATTGAATTCACTTTTTTATGCGTTGATATATCAAACTCGGCTGTAAAGTCAAGTGCTAATTTAATGTTAATATTTAACCGACCTTCGTGGAAGGTTAAATTTCTACAGTGCCAAAGACAACAATTGTCGGTATACGTATAGTGCATATAAAAAAGCTGAGGATGTGAAAAAGGATAAGGAAAGATAAGTCTGCAAATATTTGAAGATTAGCTGCACTTGGTAAGATAATATTCGCGGTTGTGCAACCAAGGTTAACTCGAGAGGATATAACCCGAGACCTCAAGATCAAGTCAAACATATAAAAAGAAAGGTAAAAATTAAGATTCTAGGTGAGTTTCGGAGATCGTTGCAAATTTTTTGTTCGAGTCCTCTCGTCGCAATAAACATTAATATATATTTATAATTAACTGTATATTTGTTCATTCAAAATGTATAACGTTCTTCAAACAACTACTATCTAAACTTGAATCAGTGAAATTCCACTGATTTTCAGTCAAATTCTACTCATTCTCAGTGACTCTTTTCTCACGACTTTAATCAGTGAAAACACCACTGGAAATAAGTGAAAAGGCACTGAAATTTTCAGTAATTTAGTGACAGTTACTAAAAATTTCAGTGACTTTTCATTGATTTCCTGTCGATTTTTCACTGATTAAAATCGTGAGAAGAGAGTCACTGAGAATCAGTGTACCACATCGGTGTTTTCCAATGATCGTTTAAGGATTCTTAAATTTAATTACATCAAACATTACATTTTTTCTTTCAAGTCAGTTGAAGTCACTTTGTCAATTTTTTAAGAAGATATTGCAAAAATGTCAAATTTTAACGTTATTTTAAAAATATCAATAACTTTCGAAATAATGAACATTTTTTAAATTTTTTGGGCTCATTTTAAAAATAAATTTCTATAGAATCTGATAGACTTATTGCAGTAATTGTAAAAAATTTTTTCTGCATTGTACACAGGTTTAAATTTGTATTTAAAAAATGTGAAAATTCAATATCACCTGATTAATAGGAAAATAATCAAAAAATTCAAACGAATGTAAATTTTAATATATTTTTGCAGAAACATCATGATTAATTATTTCTTATATTTTATAAAAATATTTTTCTCAACATTATTTTAATAAGTCTATCAGATTCTATAGAAATAAAAAATTTCCATTATTTCGAAAGTTAGATATTTTAAAAAAACGCAAAGTTTTTACGATTTTTGCAATATCTTCTTAAAAAATTGACATAGTGACTTCGTTCTGGGCTCATTTTAAGCATTGTTTTGATAACTTTTAACTGAATTGAAAGAAAAAATGTAATGTTTGATATCATTAACATAAAAAGCAAAAATTAGATCTTCACTCATCAATATTTTTTCTTTCTCCATTTCGATAGTACGAGAGAAATTTTTTTTGAGAAACATCAATTGCCAGCCTCTGATCAACGGGATAATTACTGGTGAGATATATGCATCTGCAGTGCAATAATTTATCATTAAAAATGTTCTGCGTGTGGGCAAAAAGTGAATATAGAGTACTGAGGAGAAACAGAGAGAGGGCAGTTAAGAAATGAAAGGAAAGGGCAAGGGAAAAAAGATAACCGGTATATAGAATCGAGGTGCATAACCTTTCTACTGACACTTTCAAAAGCCAATCTTTCGCCAAGTGATCGATGAGTTGTTTGCACTCGATCACATTCTTATTACACTTGGCTCTTTATAGTATAAAAAGAAGCAAAAATAAAGGAAAGGAAAGTAATTTTCAAACTTCCTCTCATAAAACGCGATCATTGTTCCACGATTGTATAATAAGACAATGAACAGAAATTAGCTCTGGAAATTGCTGGTTTGAAACCCAATAATAAACAGTGGACTCGGAATTCAATTTAATTTGGCACTAGAGTGAAATTAATAAATCAGTTTTCAAATTTTGATATTTGAAATGAACCAAAGAACATTTCTTTATAATCGAAGGATTTTCAACCTTTTTTATTAAAAAATTCTGAGTCAACGTCCTAGATTTCAGTTTCTTTTTTTTTTGTATGAGAATGATTGCGAGTCGATACGCGAAGAAGGATAAGCAGGTGTCATTAAATTGTCAGTACGTTTTATTGGTCGAGAATTGGTACCATTTATTTTTTGTTGCGAGAGAATCGCATGTGAAGAAAGACATAAAGGAGATTGATAATGCAAGAGAAAGAAAATAAGGGTGGGGTTTATTAAAGGGGACAACGGTGCCAGTTATTGCAAGAAGCGTTATTTCCGTCGGACTCTCTGGGTTCGAAACCGGTTTCATAACTAATTCCAGAAGCGCGATCTTGCAATCGCGATTATATGCTGACGCTTAAAGATGCTACACACGCAACTATATTCAGTCATTCGTAGCCTATTTGCTGTTTCTCAAGCTCAAATTGTTTTTACGAGTTCTGAAAATCGTGTAGTTTTGAAGGTAGATTGTCTTAAATTATAACTTTCAAAAATGGTTCAAGTAAGGTATGTAATTATTTTTTTTCAAATTAAATCCTTAATAATATAGTTAAAAATGAAATAATATTAACCCCTGCTTAAAATAACGGATATAAATGGTTAACTTTCGGATAAATATCGGATAGGTTTTTGACATCCGATATTTAATTTTTAATGGAAAACCCAATCGGTTTTACCCGCTTTTAATTCAAAAATAAATAAAAGCAGAATCAATTATAATAATCCTATTTCGTCAAAAATAACTGATATAATATTTAATTTTGAATTTAAATCCGAAAATAAATAAACAGAATCAATTTATAGTAAACCCTGGCGAAATTTTCAGATTGACATTCATTCCGAACAAATCCGACATTTTTCGAATTATTCTCGAGTTTGTATCCGAACCAAAAAGTTTCATTCCGATCTAATCCGAAGGAAGTTTTAAATTCGAACCAATCCGAGGTACATTCAAAATCAATTCGAAGTTTTAATCCAAAGGAATCCGAATGAATTCGGTATATCCGATTCAGTCCGATTAATGGGCCTCGGATTGATTCGAATTGAAAAAACTTGATTCGGAAAATTTCTGAACAAATTTCAATCCGAAACTTTTGCCAGGGATATTGCTACCAATAAAAATAGTTTTCGGATAAGACCGGACAGAGCTACTGCTATTCGATTATTATCGTAGAATAGAGTTCGGATAGAAGGCGGATATAAATTGTAACAATACACTTATCCGCTTTCTATCCGCTATTTTAAGTTTTTTGACAAGTGTGGCATCAGAAAAAATGTAAAACATATTTTAAGAGTAATGAATTGCATGTGCAGGCCACCACGGATTACGCCGGTCGTTGATCTATAAAACATTGTTAGTTTGCCGCTCGCGTGGCAGTAAAAGGATTCAAAACACGTTAGATTGGCGTTAGGTCGGAACGAGCCACGGGCTCTTGCGATAGGTCAGGTTTTCTTGCGCGAGTTGGCTCTGTCGAGCACGTTGCCTGTGAACCAATAGAAATGACATTGAGCATCGAAACGCGCATGCGAGGTAAAATCTCTTCTCCTATAAAAATATAGCACACACGTCTCGTCACGAGACCCTCGTGTGCTTTCGATACCATCTAGATTACGTTTTTTATAACAGAAAAAAAGTGTTTAAAAAACTCGTAAAATTCAGTGTAGACGTAAAAGTAGCATTTAAACAAGTCCGTTTTAAAAATCCAAGCAGATTCAGTATTGAAATACTTATAAAACCAAACTGTGTATTACAAAATTTAAAAAAATACGAGGACGAATAAGAAGTGGAAGCAAATGATTCCACTTCTTGCAACGTTGAGAGTTGGTATTAAATTCAAGCCTCTTATGAAATCGAGGTTACAATAGAACGAGGAGCATTTTTAGACAATTTTAAAGAATTTAAAAAAAATTTGTTTATAAATGTAAATATTTAGGACCAGAAAATAAACTTATTTTAATTCTTTAACTTTGATTTTAGAAATTTAAAATTTTATCTCTCAGCAAGTAACGTTGGAGAGAAAAAATGTCGGTAAGGTAGGGATCGGATAAGTAATACATGGTGTTATCAAGAGATTTCACAAGATTTTGAAGACATCAAGAGATATGAAAGGATTTTGTGGAATTTCAAAAAATAAAAAGTTTTGTGAATTCTCTAAAATCTGTTAAATCCCTTTATATCTTCTGAAATTTGTTGAAATCCTGTAAAATCACTTTAAAATTCTATAAATCTTTTAAAATATCTCGAATCCTCTCATTTTTTTAGAAACTTAAAATAATTTACTTAAATATTTCGAAATATTAAGAAATGTCTTATCTTTTAAAATTTTTTTAAATTTATTTTATATCCTTAAAAGAACACTCATGTATTTTTTCGCAGTTCTATTTTACGTAACAATCCTGTTCCAGCTACAAAAAAATTTTAATTATTCATTTCTTTTATATATTGTATTATTTTCAACGTCAGTGAAAGAATATTTCGATCAAATAAAGCATAAATTTTTGACATTCTATAAAACAATTCTATACAAAAAAAGTGTTGAAGAAACTTGTAAAATTCAAAGAATACGTAAAAGTAGCATTTAGACAGGACCATTTTGAAAATCCAAGAAGAGGAAAGCAAATGGTTTCAGTTTTTGTAACGTTGAGAGTTGGTATTAAATTCAAGACTGAGGAACACTAATTGGAGTGAAATTGAGTGTACAATAGAACCAGAAGCGTTTCTTGTGATTACCTAAGGAGAACTCATTGCCTCAAGTTTTCTCGCGAAACAAGAAATAAAATAAAGGTGATGGGAGGTCAGGAACGAGAGGAAAAGAAACTGCCATAAGGAGGAAGTAATTTCTTCAGAGTTGACCATTTTCTGTGCATGACTATTAAGTGAGCCCCACTTAGCAGCAACGTTCACGAGTCTGCCAACCGTTATAATACACTCTTGCATTATTACTGTAATCATAGAACATAGTGCGTGTGTGTGTGTGTATGTCGAACTTGACCTAGATTTGCTGATATACAATCATTTCACAGAAAGCGTCGATACCTACCTTCTTATTTGTTTAATTATTTATTATTTAACATTTTTTCTATTTCATTAATTTGAAATAATATTGTTAAATAATATTTCGAAAAAAAAAAAATTTTTATTTTAAAATTAAAGACACTCAAAATGATTTTAAAAAATGAGTGAAATTGTACACCTGATTTCACGTGTCATCAAACCCTCGAACCTCGTTTATGTATTTTCAGATTTCCTTTTGATACAACATTTTTGATATTGTATTTTCACGAAGGACGAGGACAGCGGAAAATAAAATAATATTTTTCATCTACGTAAAAAAACGGTAGAGGAGGTACAGCTGAAATTCAGTTCGCAAATATAGGTTCGTTCACATGTACAAAACACATTTTTATCGACTCTCTGGGGTTTATTGTTTCTCTTTCCGCATTTTTAAAACAAACGCTACGTTTCGTCGATATAACAACTTTTTTATTTTCATATGTCACTTGCAGAGTTTTCATTTACGTTTTCAATACAATAGATGAGAAATCTCTTTTGTAATAACAGTAATATAACATTTGATCAATTTCATTTAAAATAATTCGAAAGCTTTGAAACCTAATCATCAGACTAAGCATGAATTCTCTACGGATCCACTTGATTTCCAATGAATTTTATTGTTATCGAGTTACACGAAGTGTAAAATTTTGTTCGTGGAATTTGATGGCATTTTGCCTGCAGTGCAGCAGCTGCAGCAATGTCGATATATTTCTGGACTTTCAAGTTCTTCGAGAACTCAACGAAGCAAACCGAGAAAAAGAAACGGTTGCTCGACCAATTGTCAGACGCTCGAAAACTCGATTGATGTGATCAAGATCTTCCAGATAAGAAAGATGAGTAAATATTTATCTCAAAAAAAAAAAATAAAATAGAAAAAGACACTCAAAAAACGATTTTAATTTGAGGTACACAAAATTAAACGATTCCAGAAATTTCAATATTGTAACCGTCGAGAATAAAATTATAGAAAATCGGCCATAAAAAATAAACATTTAATTTTAATCGAGAAGCCAAAAGATTTTATTTCGAAGAAAGCAAGTTCTTCGAATTATTTCTAGAGCTCGAAGTCGTTTTACGATGGGTCGTTAATACTCTCTCTTATCTCAAGTTTTCTCGTTCCTTGTAGTTATAAATATAAAATGTAAGAACTTTGTATAGTTCATTAGGAACTTTCGTATAGGACTTTATAGTCACCATTTAATGTCAGATGATAAGATTAAAAATAAAATGCAGCTGTTTTTATATTTGACACTCAATGGCGATTAGGTCTACGAGCTTGCAACAAAATTGCGTGCAAGCAGTGAAATTGCACCGCACATGATAATTCCGTCAAACAATGTATCATTTTCTCTAACCCTAAGTTAAAATCGAGGTTAAGATTATATGTAAATTAAAATTATTATCACTTTGATTTTTTGCGAAAATTCAAATCCAATCTTTAATCTGTTTAATTCGCAAAAAAGAAAAATATTTGAAATGTTTATTTTTATTATCACAAGCTTACGTGACCAAGCTCTGCAAATTACATCTGATAAAGGCTTTAAGAAAAGAATATCTTGACAAAAAATAATTTTCAATAATTTAAGTTACTGAACTAATTTACAGTCATTTAATATTTTCGCACGAATGGTTTTATCTAGTACTGAAATCTTTTTCTTAATTTTTGTTTAAATTAAGAAAATGAATGTTTCAAATAAATATTAAGTTACTATAATATCTCTCTCTCATAATGCCTCAAAACTGCAATAAAAAATCACGAGAAAAACTGAACCCATGCACAAGCGAGAGTGTATGTTGTATAATTTAATCCGCATTAATTTCAAACCGCTTCACGGAACGAATATTAGCGGTAACTGCTGCAGTTAGCGTATAATTATAAAAGAATAAGAGATACATCAAATTGTACAAGGCGGTCACGAATAAAGTAAATGCAAATTTCACGGTATTGCCAGACTAGTAAATGTTTCCTTTTCCCTGCATTCTATTAAAATTAACAGCAAACTCTTTAATTCGTTCTTCTTTTTCATCCCAGCCACGTTGGGAAAACGACTTTTCTTCACTCCTCTTCTCTTAAAGTTCTTTGTCCTCCTCTTCACGGAGAATAAATTATATTAATGCTTCTGGAGTGCAAAACTTCCAAGACCTATCATCTCCAGACGTACATTTTTTCCTGTTACATTTCCAGTCCTAGAATTAAGTTAAATCAATTGCATTTTCTTTTCAAGAAACAAGTAAGAGTTCGTGGGAATTTATACTTCCCAGGGTGTTATCAAGATTCTAATTATCTTTCTTCAAACAATTCAATAATTGATTTACGATTTAATCCCACGATAATGTTTTTAAGGTAAGATGTGAATAATTCCAAAGGAAGTTACAAATTTTCTCTTTAAAATAAACAATTCAGTAATTAAGTTCAGTGACTTTCGAAAATTTGCATGTTGAAAACTGGATAATAACCCGTAATATCTAAATACGTAGTTAAAATAATCATAGTTATCTCCGTATATATCTCAATATATTTCAAGGGGAATATATTATACCTATAATATAATGTCCATACTTATTCCACTATATACCAAATTGAATTTCTTAAAGGGTTTAATAAAATATATTTAAGTTCTCGAATAATTAAAATTAAAAGCTGATGTAAGAATGTAAAAGGTTTCTTGTGTCGTAAAAAATCAAATAAACTAATGTCAACACATTACATATATTTAAAAATATGAATGATAAGATCAAATTTTCTACTCAAATAATTTTGCTCATTGAATGAAGTTGACACAAATTCACTGCTAGTTTTAAATTAGGTCTTCTGATTTCCATTATTAATATTGAAACCATATCATTGCCACAATCAATCTTTCAGGATTAACAGTAATTTGCCTCATTAGAATCATTGGGCATGCATTTTTTTTCACGATTTAAATTCATTAAATGGGTCGTATTTTTTTATGACGAGCCTCAGTAAAGTGTTTAAGTGCGTGTTCTTCATACGCGTACCTAAGAAAAGGAAGCGATAAATTGCGATAAACTTGTAGCGTGAGTCTGCAGGTACACACACATGCCAACATTATGCCATTGTGCAAGTACACCCTCTTTTTATAGAGGAATATAATCGAGCAATTTTAATGTGCACTGTACCTATGAGGCGTTGAATTACATCACTTGAATTCAGACAAGAAATGCAAAAAACTTACATAAAGAAGTGGCAGAACAAATAATGCTCTGAGTCATATGGTTTAAGTTCTAAACGTTCAAATGATTCATAAAATGAAATTTGTTCAAATCTGTCCCTTAAATTCAGTAAGTATCGTGTTTTATCACTTAATAATGATTTAATAAGATAACACTTACGACGAAAATAGAAGTAGGTATTAGCGAGAGTGATCTTAATTTATTAAATTATTTAATGCCTTATGAACTTTTTCGACTCTGAGTCGCTTATCAGTGCCTAGCAGCAGGCTACTAGTTTTCTGAAAGTCTTTCTCGAATAACAAAAAGTCCAAATGGAATCCCAATAATATTAAAAATTGATCCTGATTGATCCTTTTTGAGATAGCAATTTTTTCCGATTAGATTTCAATTTGATTGTCTCGATGGGAGGTGCTCAGCATTTTTCCCGAAGATTCGATTCCACCTTCCTTATCTCGTCGTATACATCCGTACCACACTACCATTTGCTTGATTAATACCGAATCATTTTCCCGTTTTTCTGTCGCAATTTTCCGTTCCCTCCAGCCGAAGATGATCGTCGTTTCACGTCGCGATGAGAAAATTCGAGATGATCATTTAGTGTCGTGCAGGAGCCAGGAGTTTGGGAATATGATCAAGAAAATAAGAGGGTGATGTGATCGATCATACGAAAAAAACGTCTACTTTGTATTACAGCTTAATTCAAACCTGTTTTTCGATTTAAAACTAGTCATCAGTCTATTTTTTGTTTTAAAACAAGTTCACCAGTCCAATGTTGTGTCTCTGAGTATCTCTTATTTGGAATTATTCAATTAATTGGGCAGAGGCGAAATTGCATAAGGTCTTGATTTCTGATGATGTGAGGACGTTAAACGGTAGCAGGGGAAAATGAATTGATTCGAGGATACCTCCGCGAAAGTTCATTTATTTACCGTCTGAGTTTCTCTTGTGATTAATGGTTTCGTGCTTAATAAAGTTCCGTAGCTAGTTAGTTTGTCTTGAGACTTACCCTATTTATAAGCCACAGGCTGCGTATTCATGTTTTATACTTTTATGAACGCCCTAAGTCCTGTATAAATATAATGGGGAAATGTTTTGCAATAGATAAAAGCAGCATCCAATTATACACACGAGTATTTAACATCCGCCCTTTTTAAAACGGACCTCTCGCATTTCGACTCATAATTAATTTCTTATTTTTGGTACTTGCATTTTTTGGAACTTTACTATGCGAGGATTGTCTGATGCTTATGGCAAAATGAATTATTAATCAAGGGTGTCTTGAAACCTTACAATTTTTAACATCTAAATTGGAAGGCTGCAATTACGAAGGCTCGAAATTCAGGACGTGCAAATTAAAAATTAAATGGAAGAAGTTCGAACAAAAAATTTAAGGTGTATGTAAGCATGCGATGAGTGAATTTTCGTTGGACTATTCCGCCTCTTCCATCGTTACGCCAGCGAACATATAATTATTTGGCATATAGCCCCAGCTCTGTAAATTTGGCCTCCCCACCATCTCGTTAGTTTCTTACGCGAGTTTTCAACTGTACAGAGATGAAGACATAAAAAGATGAATACATAAAGAGATGATACTTAAATTCTATGGTCAATTGGTCATTGATTGACGTTGAAAAAATGCACAGCTGCCAGAACTTAGAAAGTTCATATCCGCTTAACATTTATTTCATACGTTAGCTATATAAAACCAAATTAGCATTAAATTACCAAATCTTCCTAAGAATTGATTCTAAAAAACAAAATAATTAAGTTTCAATTTTGATACTCTGCATAATCATCAATAAAATAGCAATCTTCAGCAACTGACTGCATTGAAAAAAAGAGTAATTGGAAATGGGCAATTTTACTTTTATTTTTTGGCACACACTGAGTGAGTAACATCAGTGCATTTAACTGACACGCGGACGAGTTGAAGATCGCGGTTCTGTTACCGCAATTTGGCATCCTCTCCCATGGGGGCCAAGGTTCTATTTCAGTCTACCGTTCTGCGTGCCAGGAAAAGCGCAATGCACTCATTATAATTGACCACATTCTTACAATAACAAGCAGGCTTTACGTCAATGGATTTGCACTCAGTAGAAAAAATAATGATTTTTATACATAAGAAAAGTGTAGACATTAATATTTCTAATTGTTCGGAACTTGAAGAAAATTTTAAAGATGCCAATTTCTTGCAACTTCAAGAAATGTTGGCAACTACTTAAGCTCGAGAAATCAGTTGAATCTCATACAGTACGTAAAGGACAAAGAAAATGAAATTTACTATCATGTGGTTTATGATGCCAGTAAAAGTAGAAATAGGGTTGAATATAGTCAAGCATTTGGACCAATGAAACAAATGAAACAAATGAAACAATCCTGAGGGAGTAGATTTTACTAGGATGACGCCAGAGGAATTCCTGATGTAATTAAAGGAATGTGCGTTATATGCTTGAATTCGACTTCCATGCTTGTAATCTAACCATTGCCAATAACAATAAAATGAAATTTAATGTCATAAGCAATTAAGCGTTACGACCCACCTAAATATTTTTATCGAATTCCTTTCTCCTCTGAATAACAATTCATTCAATTCCTCAGCATCTCAATATTAAAATAATATATTTCTTTTGTTGAAATTTCTTTTGTACTAATAATAATCTTGAGTGCGAATGTTAGCAATCATGTTGCAGTACTTTTATCTCGGAATTATTTTAAATGTTTCGTGCATCCCCTATCAGAGTAAATTAATCAGTAAATACGAGTGGCATTTCATAACCAGTGAATTAAGATTGAAGATAAGAAATTACTCTCGAAATGAATGTTTACTTTTATTTCCATTCACCAGATAAGTGCACATTGAAATGACATGTGTAAGCATTTGCAAAACAAATTAAGCATAGTACGCATATTTTTTCTTCTGCTGTTCCAATTATATAAAGTGCGTTACTGGTACAGATAAATTGTTTAAAATAACACGCTACTTCCGACACTTGTGATTCTGCAAGAATCTGAAAGTTAGAAAGTGTATTTCCAAGTCATTAGAAATAATTAGAAAAGATAATTTACGGAATGTTCTTTCTTCCAAGTAATTCGCTGGAGCATAGCATTGTTTTCACGCAGGAATCTCCTTATGTATGGATTCTTGATGGAAGTGTATTCATAAGGCATAATTCACTATTTGTTACTATTATAGAGGTATTTAAGCACACATTGCTGTGTGCTATTAGGCATATTATATTGAAGCTTTTTTGCTAAAACTATATACCTCTATTTCGCCCTCGAAATGGTCTGTATATTCTACTAATATGAGGTTTCCGTTTAATGTGACCAAATTAGTTGCTACGTCAGGAATCCATCAGAATTTGCTTCCGTTTGATTCAAGTCCTAATTAGAACTATAACTTAATATGTATGCCAAGCATGCTTTGATGGTATGAATATTATTGAAGCTTGAGAATTTCAGTTTAAATACGTATCTTTCGAAGATAAATCATAAAAACTTAAAAAAAAAACTTATCTAATTTGTGTGCTTAAAAGTGGCTTTTGAATTTCGAGTTTAGTTCTTACCACGTATGCTTAGGTAAATGTGATGATGCAAGTTCTTGATAACTTACCTGAAACAAAAAAGAAAAAAATTGGTTAAAATTGTTCAATTCAAAATCTTACCACACTAAAGTATTAATTCTTTAAAGATATTAATGAAAGGTATAAAAATACGAAGGTGCAACATTAACACATTTCATGGATATTCAATCGATTTTATAACTTTGATAAAGTTCTAATATTTCAATGTCAAATCTAAACTGGCCCTGGCCAGTAGTTTTAGTGTGGTCCTGATCTCAAAACTAGCAAGGATCACGCTTTCACTGGTCAATACCCCCATCAAGATTAAAAAAACTATTCTGGATTAATTATTT
>JAUESI010000033.1:3253055-3271914 GCA_032275145.1 Synergus laeviventris | reverse complement strand
TTACTTAATTAGTTAATTTTCAGAAAAAAATCTGATTATAAAAATGAGGTCGTATCAAATCGAAAATAGATTCTCGCAATCCTGAAATCTAAACAATTTCCTTTCACCCATTTGTTGGATTTCTATTCGCCGCCTCTACTTGAGATCAGAGCGGCCAACTGATTTTAAAGCGATTTCAAAAAATGAATTTAAAGAATTTTTAAAGAGTTTCAAAAGAATTCAGATGAGTTTCAAGTAATTGAAAAATTTGGTAAGCATTTTTAAAGGATTTTAAATTATATTAAAGAATTATGATGAGTTTTAAAAGAACTCCAAAAAATTTTCAAAAGTTTAGGATGCTCAAATAATTTTAAAACATAAAAAATATCGAAATCTTTAGAAATAACTTAAAATATTTCTTTATTTCTATCAAGTTTTCTGAAAAATCTTTTAAACTCTGTCGAAAATCGTGAAAATTCAAGGGATTTAAAATAATTCTAAAAAATCACAAGAAATTTCAAATGATTTTAAAGTGATCCAAACAAATTTTTAAACTTGTAAGATTTTGAAGTAATTTAAAAACAAAAAATGTTGAAAATGTTTCAAATGTCTTTTAAAATCTCTTTAAATATCTACTTATTAAAAAAATTATGAAAGAAATCTGACCCTCAAATGTAGTTTAATAATAATTTCCATAAAAACCTGTTTAAAGTTCCTAGAAATATGTCCGTGTTTGTCAACAATATACATATTAGCTAATTTTCTAATCTTTGAATATAACCATCTTGTATATTTTCGTAAATAATTAAGTGTGGAAAATGTTGGGAATTCCCTTTTTTTAACCCCATAAATGCCTAATTGTAAATATATATTAGAATCCTGATCAGGGCCTCTTCAGAACCCTGTTTTAAAAAGGGCCAAATGGGCCGATTTCTGCACGGGCATTTGTGCATTTCTATAGTGAAGATTACATTTTCAAATTACTAAAAATCCTTTAAAAAGTTATATGGATGTTACATGGAACGTTGTGCACCAAAGGCACATCAAAATTATTGTAGTCGTGGTCGCAACAAGGTTTCCATTAAGTGTCCCTTAATTAGCGCTCGTGGTGTCCTCTTTTCCTAATTTGATAATTTAAGCAGAAGGTTAATTTACGTTGCTTTGTTACAGGAAAGGAGAATTGGATGAGGCGCTCATCAAACTCACACAAAGGTCGTAAAAGTCAGTAAAAATTGTATCATTTTGAACCTGTCGTCGTGTCTACCACAGTCAAATTGAAAGTGCTTCATGTGAAGCGAATAATGGACGAGGTGAATGACCTGAGATCCATTTCTACATCGTCAGACAAAAAAAAAGGTGTTCTAGTAATCAATGCGCATGTTATAGATTACTTTGCGTGATAAAAATGTATTTACAATTACTCAAATAAAAAGAAATTGAACCTTTTATGGCTTGGAAAATTACTTTCAGGAGAGCTAATCTTTTTTCTAAATATCTACAAGAAGTTTGTTCTATAATTAACGACAAAGTGCAAAAATAATATGCAAAATTTTTAAATTTAGAAATCAAATATAAGATAACAAATACTCGAGCAGAAAAAATTTAGACAAGAATTATTCTGTTATAGGGAGAGTGAAGAATGAATCTCCGGCCCCTAGTCAATAAATCTTTTTAACAGTTCAATAAAACGTCATTAATAGATTCAGATTTTTTAATAATGTCAGCAGGGGTCCAATAAATAGGAATTCTAACATTCTAGTTTCTAAATCAAAAACCCAACCCTAAAAAAGCTAAAACGGTTTTGCTTATCCTTTCAATTGTTGGCCCTGTTAGAGGGTGAAAGAGCATGACTAATGTATATAGGTCGCACAATAAATACTTACTTCTCTAGACTCTGAATGGATGCTAATGCACAACTGGAAAAAATTATTCGTCTTTTGTTCGCAAAGCTTTCTAGTGCCTTTCGCTAAAAATAAATTCGTAAAAAAACTTTCAAGGCATCATTCATTTTTAGCATGAAAAGTAATGATTGCCAAAAACAACATGGAGATGGCTGAATGAATCTGAACAATTGGAACAAAAATGGAACGATGTAAGCTACAGCAGAACTTAGTTCTGAAATTTTTTTTACAAACTTCGGACAACCCAATTTTCTTTACTTCTGCATACCCGGTAAGAAGCTGTGCATTGAAATGAATTAAATTGATTTTCAATTTGGCCAAACTTCACAATGTTTTGAATTCAAAATGTCGTTTTCTACCGTTTACTTTTCAATTCATTTTTAACACCAAATACTTGCATTACATTTGAATCCTATTTTATTCAGTGACGTTTTCTGTGCACATTTTAATTCTGTAAATATTATAGAAAATTACGTCCATGTAATACCTTTTGTAGAGTATAAAGTGGGGATTATGTTTTCTCTTTAATTTTGTACATCTTCAAGTCTGCAAAAGCCAATCAGAATTTGAACAATAATATATGTGCCATTTTCGAGACATTTTTAGAGAGGAACCACTTATTTATAGAGGAATTTGACGAGATTTCTAGGAATTTTAGGGAATTTTGACGATTTTCAAGTGATTCTTACGAAATTTAAAAATATTTTTAGGTTTTTTAAAATATTTGGTAGAATTTTAAGAGATTTCATTTTTATAAAATTCGAAAGATTTTTAGGTGATGATGATTTTCAAGTGATTTTTACACAATTTCAAAAGATTTTAAAAAAATGTTGTCATGGTAATTTAAGGAAGTTTAAGAGATTTCGAAAGCTTTCTAGGAGTTTAAGGGGATTTTAAATGTTGACGTGAAATTTACAGGAATTTTAAGGGATTTCAAGAGATTATTCTAATTTTAAAAATATTTTGTAGAATTGCTCCAGATTTCATGAAATTTGATAGGATTTTTAATGATATTATGAAGGATTTTAAATATTAAAGAATTTCAAGAGGTTGCTTGGAATTTTTAGAGAAAAACGGATTTTAAAAAATGTATGCTTTTGTTGATTTTTGAAGAATTTAAAAGAATTTTATGAAGTTTCTAGAAATAATTATTGTACGAGGTTTTGACGAATTAAAAAAAATTTCGAATGATTATTTCGTGAATTATAATTTCGTGAATTAAAATTTCGAATTATAATTTCGTGATTATTTTGCTTTCCTTTTTGCAAGTTAAATCATTTAAAAGCCAATCTGGTTTTCAACAACAAAATGTATGCGAGATTTTCGAAACATTTTGTTGCACCACAATTAAAGTGGAAACAGAACAATAACTAAATAATCCCGCAATTGTGAAATTCACAACTTTTATAAGCAAATAAAATCAAGAAAATTTAAAAATCCAAATCCAAGGAAGATGTTTGTCCGACATTCCGAAGTTAGGTGATTCTACGGTGTTTTAGAAGTATACATGTGTAATAAGAAAATGCATTTAAAAAAAACTGAATAATTTCATACTTGGCTCGAAAGTTGAAATGCAGTTTCTGACACAGGTCACGCGAAAAATTTGTATTCAATTCGAATGCATGCAACGTCTGCTAGGAATAGAACCCTTATTGTGTCTTACTGCAGGATATTGAAGGCTAACATCTATCCTCTATTGGATTCCACTCGTGCATATACCAGAGTAAGATCGATTACGTGGTATCGAGTTTCGTTAGTCTTATACAGAAAAAGAATTTGTGCAGGCTCGTTGAAAAGGGCGCAAAATGTAAAAGGAAGACGAAATACCCCGTGAAAGGATTTTGTCGATCGAGACAAATCGCCCGCAGTAATTCGACCGCAAGACCGAAATAGAAAGGGCTTCCAGTTTTCAAGTCTAAAAGGATAAAATAAGACGAACGGGAAATAAGGTTCCAATACTATACTGGATAAATCCTAAGAAATATTTAAAGGTTCTCACATTAGCGAGATTTTCCAATAGTTTCTGCCTCTACAATCAGCACAAAAATAATACCATAAGAAAACAAATTTCGACACTAATATATAAGCTGATATAAGGTTAATTAAAATCATGTCCTTCAAAATAATTCAAGGTGAATTGAAAAGAATGCAAACCAACCCCTTATCAAAATAAACACATTAAATGTTAAAATGTCAGTTAAAATAAAAAAATACAAACTTAGTTTTCGTCAGATTAGACGTCTGATTATAAGAAATGTTAACTAGAATCGAGTAATTAAAAGATTATAGATTTGTGAAGAAGAGTTTAAGCATAATTGAGGTACTTGAGCTGAACCGGTTAATCCGCGGAGTCATTGAATATTCATTTAATCGATGTTGGCGTCTGATTTCATTGAATCTGCCGATCCTTTCTCCCAAGGTACACCTCCTCGCCTTATCTAAGTAGGTGATCGAGCCCATTGCTCGTGACCCTAGAAAGAAGGCTTGGCTAATGAGAAGAGTTTCTGAAATTGCACGCGATGTATCTAATGACACACTACACTTCGGATGATACGCTTTGTGATATGAATTACCGAGTTCCAAGACCTGATCTAATTTTCTTGACACATGTTTCCATCGTTGCACGATAGAACCTATAACTGTCCCAAGTTATCAGATAAAAACCCTACAATTATTATTTCTTAAGAGAGGCCGAAAAAGTTCAAAAGATTAGGGCAGGGTCATTAACTGATAAATTTATTTAATTTGTAGAATTATTGACGTTATTGTTAAAGTAAATATCTTGATGTATAATAAATAAAGAGATAGAAATCCTATCTCTTTAATCTCCTCTTTTCTATCCATTTCTATCCCAACCTATATATTATTCTAAATCCATCTTAATCCGCTTCAACGCCTATCCCTTTCAATCCCCTCTTCTCTATCTTTTTTTATCTTTTGTCCATCCCCATCTATCCCTTTCTATCTACATGTCAATCTCAATTCGCTTCTATCTCTTTCAATTTCCAGTTCTCAGTATCACGCGTATTACTTTGAATTTCCTCTTTTGTATCCCTTTCTGTCTTCTTATCAATCACCGTTCTCTCCTATCTCTTACGATCCCCTGAGTCCTATCTACCTCTTTCTATCCCTGTCGATGCGGATTTTCACGGATAGAAAGGAATTAAAATTTGTTTGCAACAGAGATAAACTAAGAGATGTTACCAGTCGCAGAAAAATTCTATCTCTGTCTATTTCAAAATTTCTATCCCTTTCTATCTCTCGAATTCCAGCAGGGAAATTATATAAGCATATTTTATTATAAACTTTTAAGAGTAATATGAATATTCTGAGCAATATTTGACAAGATTCGGAGTAATATTTCTCAAAAGGTTTCGGGAATTTTGCCTAGCGAATGTTTGGGAAATTTCGGAAGTAATTTTTTGCAGTCCGTTAAAGCTTCAACAAAGATAAACGGTACTGATTATTCTCACAAATTTATTTCGGTTATTCCAATAGGAAATAATTATAGCAACTGCCGGGGTCAGATTCACTAATTCATTCGTGTACGATTAACGCGTTTATAAATCTAAGAGAACATGAGTGTTACGAGGTTCGGTACCAGTCGTTTGTCGACTGTTTCTGACGAGTTAACTTTCAACAGAGACAGGACTATAAAACTCGATTAGAGTAAGTGTGATCGCGTGCAAATGAAATTTTCGTTAGTATGAGTGAGCAAAGCGAAACGAGGAAGCGAGAGAAAGGAGAAAAAAAGATGGAAGAAAAGAAGCTCGTAATTTCTAATCTTCCAAGAAACTGTAAAAATTCAGCTAAAAAGTTTTCCAATTACAGCACAGTTCCAACGGAAAGGGCCAATTCTCAACAGGGATTGGACGGCACCAATCATTATGTCGCGTATCAATTCTATCGTTTTTTAACAATGTGTAGTGACATGAGTTAAATAATTTAATTACAAAAGTAATTAGAGCAATGTCAGGGGACGTAATAATTAATAGGAAAAAATTAAATTTGACCACAAGATTATTTTCATCATTTTCTAGATAATAATCGTGGGACACTTGACACGTGTCATTCTTTTGAAAAGAATGACAATGTCAAAAAAGTGAAGCCAATGAAAGACTCGTTAAAACCTTGCACGTGTGTATTTCCCAAGATTGTTAACAACTTTGAGGCATATATGCCATAGGCAGTATATTTACATTTGGGAACTTCTGTATTCCTGCAAACTTGAGTTACTGCAGTGACGCAACTGCGCCACGAATAACTAACAGCAGCGGTGTCATTAAAACCTATTCTAAACAAACTACCAGTCACTAAGGCCATCGTTTATTGATTTTTCGCACAACATTTTTCTTAACCGATCAGCGATGCACTTTTCGCACAAGTTGCACCTGTGATTTTCGATTGGTTTACGTAACAAGGTATTAATAACTCGTTCCAACAAGCCTGTCTTTCATCACGCAACGACGCCATTAAAGTTTCTAATGACTTTTAAAGTCATATTTAATTGAATTTTTTGATGTAAGTACATTAATCCAAAAGTTATATTTGATATTCTTTTTATTATAACTTGCACAAACATTTTCCATTGATTTTCTAAATTTTCTTCAAGAATTTCGTGTATTCCTAGGATCAATGTACTCTTCAATATATTCTTAAGAGTTCTAATATTAGACGTAATATTTGAATCAAATGTTGCATTTGTAACTAAGTGTAAATTTAAGGTAAATTGAGGTCGACGTACACGCGCAAGTATTCTATAGAGTATATTATTTACATACATAAGAACGTGCCCTCGTGACTGCAAAGAATATGCGCGAATACAAGACTTCAAATCTTTCCTTCTTTCGAAATCTATCTTGATTTTACTATAGATTAGCTCAATTTTATCCATTTTTTACCGTTCTACTAAAATGAAACATGGACAATTATGTAGGTACATATATATATATATATATATAATATATGAATATATAGAATATTTTTCAAACTTACAAAAAGTCGATCGAGGCGAAAAAAGGTCTCAGAAAAAATCACTGATTTTAAACCACCTGTTAGTATAAATAATGATTTTAGAACTTGAATAAAAATTGTAAGCCTGCGGTACGAATGAAACACGTGTCTCAATTTGTTTTTTCTACGACCTCTCTGCTCGAGAGTCAAACCCGAACTGTAATTAATTAATGGGGTGTATTAATGTCCGATGTACAAATAGACCGCCTGATCCAAACAATGAAAAAGGTAAAGGCAGGTACGAGAATCCCAAAAGTAATAAATAAACCCTTCCAAGAAAGGTAAACAGCTTCCAATTTGAAAACTCGGGCGAGGTTAATTCAGCACAAAAATAAAGAGAGTTGAAGAAATTATCTACAGGTACTTTAGATTGAATTGGAAGTTTCAGACATCAGTCTGACGAACCTCAAAAGTGCTATTAATATAAGTATGTTTAAAAATATTTAAAAATATTCATAAGTTTAAAATATTCTTTAAAATAGTCTTATTTCATTTTCTAATACTAATCAAAGACATTTTTCATTAAAAAAATTCAATTTACATACTTCAATTCGAAAACTTAAGTTATGTGACAATGACAAACGATTATTGAATTTTCAGTACTTCGGATTTAGAGATGTTTATGAAAGACGCAAATGATGAAAGGAATGAAAAAAATTGAAAGAAACTGACACTGCAAGACTCTGTATCAAGGTGTGGCACAATGACAATACGAGACCTATAATCCTCTGAATTTTGATTACAATTTATTTGTTGAAATACACATGGACGTCGTTTTAAATAATCCTTATTACAATCGTATCTTATGTTGATCGGACACGGAGAAAATCGTAAATCTCTATTACCATATATATAAGATTCAATTAGGCGCTAAAAGTAATACTCGGTTGCACAATTTACACGTGTCGATCTGAACATTTTTCAAATGTTACGACTTTTTACAAAATTTAAACCAGTCTTTCAATAATAACCGTGATTTCTCTATAATTTTAAGGTTTATAAAAACAAGGAATTTTCTTTAAATTTGTTGAGTTGCTAGCTTTCATACATTTTCTCCTAGGGAATATTAATTTAAATTTTCTGAGTATTTTATAATTCAAAAAGATTTAGAGGAAAAGTTCGTCAAATTTTTAATTATTTATCACAAAGCCTTGCACTATAAAGTGCAAAGAGCGCGATAAAACAGACAAAAAAAAGTCTTTAGGCGCAATGTCCTGATAACGGACGTTTTGTGTAACTGCGCAACTCTGGCTGATAACAGACAGAATCGAATGCTGTTTCGAGAAGGTTTATGCACCTAGGGAAATAAAGGCAATTGAGTAAAGTTTCTCCCAGGAGAAAATAAATATAGTTACAGCTGCAAAAATACGTCAGTCTTTAGTTTATGGCACTATTTCTGTTCCTTGCGGATTTCGTGCTAATATTACCCGTTTTACTACCGTACAAAATTTTAGGCTTATATTTCACGAATTTATAAACTTCCCTTGTTACCTCAACCAATTGTTAGCTCCAACATTACGGGGAATATTTTTATTTACAATGCACAGTTCTTTCTTCGAGAAGCAAATATATAGTAATTTCGGAAATAATTTCTTTCCTGTCTGCAAATACCAGCAAATACATATATAACTTGCAGTTTACCAAATACTTTACGAAAGTAAAATAACATTCTTTATTTTCCAGGCGAACAAAATTATTAGTTGTAAAAATTAGAGACACAACACTAAATCCCAAAGTGTCAAAGTTTGATCCACATTGCTGCAAAATGGAAAACGTTTTCCGTTTCCGAATTTATTAAAAAGGCTGTTAGATTTATAATTTTATGAATATATATGGTAGCATGTTAAACTTTTCTTTCTTCTAAGAAAAATTTCCTCTTATAAATATTTCCTCAAATAAGTTTTCCTCAATATATAAGATTTCTTTACTAAATGGTTTGCTTTTAGAGTTAAATATAAAGTTTTAAATACTTCTTTGTTATATGCTCCTGAGATGCGGATTTGATCACGAATGGGACACGTGCCCTAAAAGGTGCTAATAAACGCGGCATCGCAGTTGTAATAACAGGCAATTGCTGTTAATATACACGAGGGGCAACGACGCTATGGTTGGAGCAAAGAAAGACTCGATAATTATTCAAGACATGAATCGTAAAAGGCACTGCAATCGAAAGAGGCATGTGGTACTTTTCCTAGAGAGCAAATAAGCTTCGAGAAGATTCTTTCTCTGATAAATCCGATCTCCGCTTTCGATAATAGGCACCAGCAGGGTTGGAAAATACAGAGCGAGACATACCCTCAACTGCCATTGAAAATCGATGGGAACTGCAATTTATGCTCTATAAGGGCGATTCGTATGCATCGACACACGCGGTACAAATGCGTGCTTTTACCAAACGAGAAGCGAAGAGCGAGACACTACTGGGATTTCTATATGCCTGCGAACATCAAGCCCTCGAAAAAAGGTTTAAAACAAAAATAAATAAATTCAATGTTTTACGCTAAGCAAACGAACCTTTCCAGCTAATGGAAGCTTTTAATTGATTTACCCGAAGAGCTTTTTTCTATTCGAAAAATATAATTTGCTTAGTCTCTTTCAATGCTCAGCATACTTTTTTTTTATTTTTTATGAATTTATGTTTCATTAATTTAAAACGAAGAGTGCATTTTTCGTCAATTTCTGTCTGTTATGCAATTCAAATTCAGAGGAATAAAATAGAATATACTAGCAAGGCTTGAAATGTGCCAATGAGGACACCTGCACATTTTTTGATATGCCTTTGTGTCACCAATTTGTGATAAAATGCAAAACAGAAGCATTGGCAACGAACCGTGAATAACGCTATTTTTTTTATATTCACACTGAAAAAGCGTTGTCCGAATGACCATGAAAATGTCACCGGAAGTGCCGGTTCGTTAGTGCTCTAAACATGCTGAATTTTCGGAAAGAATATTATAGAATAAAATTCTTATATTATTTTTCTTACCACTCTAGTTGATTGTTAAAAGCCGTAATAGGAACTTACCTGAAACAAAGAAAAGAAAGAACATCAGAAAATGTAAATTACTATGAAACTGTAATTTTATGATCTAAAATCGGTATGAAATTGAATATTGAAAAAAAATTGGAGGATAAGAGCTTTTCCAGAGGGGCCACAAGATTCAATTTTTCAATTTCCCTGACTTTTTCCTGAGTTTCAGATAAATTTCCCTGCGACAGAAATAATATCACTTTAAATATTTTGAAACTTAATAAAATTCTTTTAAATCCTCTAAATTTCTAGGAAATTTGTTAAACATTTACAAATCTCTTCAAATGCTTTAAAATTTTACGAATACCACGAAATCTTTTAAATATCATTAAAATTATTGAGGGAATCTCGAAAAATGCCTTCTTAAAATGCCTTAAAATTCTTTCTAACCTTTCGTCATCCTGTTTTCGGTAGTTTGTCTGAAAGTTACTGTATATTACAAAATAATATGCAGATTCCCTACTTATAACAATAGTAAGGATGGTAAGTGTATGGCACAAAGTAATTCTTGGCTGGTTTCGAAATGGGTGAATGTCAACAATGCGCTGTTAACAGGGACTGGTGAGTTATCACCTTGGGGTTTGTACACACACCAAACGTGTCCCACACCAGCCATCTTGAAATCCGAGGTTCACACACGAGAGTACTTTCGTCGCGAAACCTGGTTGTCGGATGCACGTGCGTGCATACATTCAAACAAATACATTGAGAAAGGGAGTCCTTCGCCAGTTGCGTATGTGAGAACACATATGCATGAACTTTAGGAGGCAAACCGGTTTGGGATATCATGCGTGAGATCTTCTAGAGGATTTCGAGAAAACTCTTCCGTATTCTCGCACAATAGGAGAGTCAACACCCGGCAGCAAAAAGCAGAAACAATAGACACGTGAAATGCAAAATTCATATCAGCCTTTTTCTTCCTCTTCCACTACAGTTTTTACATTGTTTAAAAAAAACTGACAGAAGATAGAGATGGACTTGAGAATTGAGATAGTCTCCATTGCCTAATGTCCCTATCCCAAAGGACATAAGTGCTTCACGCAAAAAAGAAAATGACTGAGTTTAGGTACCACTTAAAATAGTCAACATGCGCTCTGAACGCGTTTTTCCTGTAATTTAGTCATCAGTTTTACTATTTGTTGAGCTTTAAGATATCCACTCAACTCGTTGCGGTGCATTATTGTTGTGATGAGCAAGGGGAGATAAGAAAATGATCAGGTTGCTTATTGAGTGTATATTTAAACTTAGAAAAGAGTAGAACTATATATATATATATAAGGATACTCGTTGTAATCATTTTTTTTTAGTGTTTACTCAATTCTATTTTCATCAAAATCTGATTGTTGTTCACCTTCGTTTATGCATTTTGGACTTCTTTTTCTCGAAGTTAGGGTTTTTTTAATGATTTCTTTTTGCTTAAGAGTTGGTTCTTTGGGCATTAAATGGAACATTTGAAACAATAAAAGTTGTAGGTCTCGTACATTTTCCAAAAAAAAATTTCAAGAATTACATTTCACGATTATAAATCGCAAAACTTGCAGTTTTTTTATCTTAACATCCATGAATAATTTCTCTCCTGAATAAGAATATTTCATCACATAATTTACATTTATGCTTACGACTCTCGAGGACTTGAATTACTTGCATAAAATAGGAATTGTAGAATAACGAATCAGAATTTTCCAGTAACGGTAAAGCAAAACGAATGACTTCCTCGTCACTAGTTTACCAGCAAGCTTGAATTACAAAGTCGAGAAGAGAGATAATATTATTATTAACGCTTATTATTATTATTATTTTTAATATTATTTTATCCATTTAGATAATGTTAATTAAATTATGAAAGTTATAAACATCATTTTTACTGCAAACAATTACTATCAGCAGTTGAAATACAATATTCCACCATACAAATTAAATAATAATGTTCCTCGCAACAATATTTGCTTTCTCATTTTTTAAAAATCAAATGTTAAAAGTTGCAGAGATTTTTTCCCATAGGAAATAATTCGTAATTGGAAAATACTGATCAAATTGTAAAAGTGTATAAACGAGAAAATTTGCATGGAGTGATAAATATTAGTATACTAAGTGTCAATAGAGAGAATGTAAAATATCCAATCTTTCTTGTTTGCATCTATTCGATTAGATGTTTGTGGAGTGATAAGATCGAAAATTTGCGGTTTTATGTTAGCTTTTCATTGGCAAGGCGTGAATTTCAGAGCCAGATTGGATTTTATTGGCATGTTGATCACGCAAGTTAATTGATAGGTGTTCGATTGGTAGAAACGTGGAGCGATTTTAATTGGCTTGCTTGTTGCACGGTAGAGTCGGAATTGTATCTTCCGGTACCCCTATCCTCCACCTTCTCAACATATGATGATTAAGGCTATCATTTTACTTAACGCGATATAGGCAGCCATTGCGATGCACGCCCGTCAAGTTTATTAGGTCTTCGAAAATTATCTCTACAATATTACTCTCCGTCAATTCACGTTTACATTTTTTTTGCACTGACTCATGCAGCTAATCATATTTGCACAGAAAAATGCCAATCACACACGTAAAGAAATGTTACTTATCGTGATGCATATCGAGCTCTCTAATCTTGAAACAGTAAAAAATCACTGAAATTTTCAGTAGTTTAGTGACGATTAATGAAAATACATAATGAAAATAAATAATCCTCCTGATTGATTGAAATCGATTGAAATTCATCATAAAAAGATTTTTCATTTGTTTCTGTCTTCTAAAAAAGTGGTACTATTAACACTATTTTTTTCATTCTCAAACCCTTCTTTCCCTAAATTATTTAAAAACAAAAAAAATATGGATTTAACTATTTCTTGGATCGATCGCTCCACATCCATAATATTTCTTTGACAGTTTTTTCGCGGAGGAAAAAAATACTATAAAACACGTTATTTAATCTCTTTGATAAAAATAGAAGATAAATTGGCTCAGCTAGCTATGAAAAGTATGGGATTCTTGATATTTTTGACCAGTAGTGTATGATTTATGATTTTCGGAAAATGTAGAAGTTTCTATTTTTAAGGAAGAGGATTTAAAAAATTTTAAATACGATTTTCTTTATTTCTAAGTGAAGGGAACGTCTATTAATTACCCAAGGCTTTTTTTTAGGACTGACAGGGATATAAAATTCCGAAAAAGACTCTTACGCAATTAACGGACGTTTCCTAATCTTCATAAAAGCAGTAAATCTATTCATTTCTTCTGCTTCAGTCAATATAAATTCACAAAATACGAAGACTATAATTATTTCTCTGATATTCTTACAAAATTCTCTGCACGAATAGGCAATTCGATAAGTGAAATATTGATACGGGTAGGAAGAACGGCACTACTAATGAGTGAAAATTAATTTTGAATAATGGCGTAAATATGATAGGCACTTCTCTTTGGCGAATGCCCTAAAATCTATAATAATATAATGAGTCACATGCCAGCACTATTTGAAATTATAATTTGAATGCTCGATTATTATGTGCATTAAATTAATAACCGTCTATCACGAGTGATACGTTCGAACGATGCAAAATTGCGTAACAATTTAGATTCATTGAATCAGGCATCGAATTCCTTCAAAATACGAGCACTGTGTTCCTACATTGTTGAATTATAACTCACACCAGAATCGAGTGCATAAAAGTAAAATAATCAGAGGTAATATTTGTTCAGTAAACGATTAAATGCTTGAGATTCTGTTTCGCATAATCAAAAAATATTAGGTATGTGGGAGCATAAAAGGAATTTGAATTCTTCGTTGATAAGCAAGCTGACAGTCTTGAAAGAGTTGAAACTTTATTACATGGCGGCAATAATTGATTTGACACAGTCTTTTCAACGAGATAGTGTCTAAAACCCTGTCTGAATCCCAGTCTGAAGTTATAGCGTGAGTTACAGTGAATCCCGTGTACACGAAATTCACGAGCCACGCAGAGGTTGCACGAGTAGTACTGAAATCAATATTTATGGAGAGAGAAGTTAATATTTCAAGATTACGCCTCACGCGAGAATTTACACAACAGCCATAGTTTCGATAAGGAAAATTTTCACAAAATACAGTCGTTCATGATTCAGAGCAACTTTTAAGAAGCATACCAAAATTATTTCGAAGTAATCATCTAAGAAACCAACAATATGCCTAGCTGTATAATTTCTCTCTACTAATTCCAGAACGAAACCACTTTCAAATGACCTTCTCGTATACTTATGTTAAATATGACGGGGAAAAAAAACGAAACAGAAAAAAATGAGCAAAGGGTGAAGTGACTCGCAGAATTAGATGCCTATTGATTTCACAAAGCTTCTGATCTTTTACTGAAACTCTAATACGAGTAAATTATAGCTTTATATTCTAGACGGAACAAAAAGAGGATTTTCAGTGGACTTTTTTCAGCGATAATCGTAGCAGAAGCCTTAGGAAATTGCTTGAAAAAAAAACTACACAAAAAAAAGAGTTCAGACTTTTGCTAAATCCTCTCGATGTTGTGAGTTTCTTTCGGACTTGATGTTTTAAATGAAAAACCTTTTATTCTTTAATACGTTGGTGTAAATAACATTTTGCTTGTGCATAGAGTATACGCTGCCTGACTTGAATATTACATTTTCCTAATTAGTCTTGTTTTACCTATCCAGAATTTTTTTATCTACCGATTGTAAATATTGTTGTAGCGATAAGGGAAATTCCGTTTGATCTGGAGGAAACGAATTGCAATCGATTCATGTCTTTTCCCGACGGCACTGCACAATCCACAATTCATGTTTATTTTTAAATTAAAAGAGAAAACGTACTGCAAAAAGCTTTAAATATTTTGTTGTTGATTTTTCGTTGTGGTCGGTTGAAGTGTCAACTATTCTTCACATCATTATTTTCTATCTATAACTACATAATAGGAAAGAAATATGAGTTTTGACACAATTCATGAAACAAACCTGTCAAAAGGTAAAAGAAAGCTGAGGGTCAGATGATGTCTTCAATTAAATTTGACTAACAATAAGAGGATCAGTTTTAAAGCTTCGGTTGTAATTTGAAGCAAGAATGATGGCTTGAGGTATTATAGCCAAAGTATTATAATGTCAGTTACTAGCTGCTAAATATCGCTATAAATAAATTACTCAATAAAGTATTAGTAAAGTCTGACACTGTTGATTAATCAACTCCATTATTTTAATGATTGAAGTTTTGATAGTTTGACTTTCGATTCAGATTCTGGATTTCTGTTGCATTAAATGTGTTCACTATGGGTGTCAATTGGGTATGATACTGATGTCATTTATTAAGTCTGCTTCCAGCTGATCTCATATTTCTTTTCAATACGTGCCAATAAAGTATACACGTCTGATAAGTACTGATTCGTTTGATTGTAGTTTCGTAATTGAGATTGTTTTCATTAAAATGAGGACCTTATGCTAATGATTAAATAGTAATACTTACCGATATAAAATTTGGCGTTGACTGGGTCCCGATGAAGGTTCACAGCGAATTGATGAAATTGATAAAAAAAACTTCTTAAAAAATGTCGCAAACACACACGATCACAAACAATAAACCAAGTATAATAAAGAGAGAAGTACAAAGGAGTCCACGAAATAAAAATTCAAAAACAGTCTTCTCGCGCCTATCACAGTCTAGGTCTCCAGGTAGTCTGGGGCTGCCTGTGGTCCAAGTTGATTCCAATAGTTTCTCTACTTTTATCACGAATCTACTTGTTATATCACAACAAATCTTATTGCCACTTTGATTCACCGAATGCGGTCAGAATGTGTGACAAATATTGTTTCCTTGTGCCGAACAGACAATTGTTGAGTTGTCTCGATCTTCTTGAAAGGTAGTTTCGTTTTTCTTGTCCGTTTCGTTCATTCGGTTCTACCTTGCACGCACTCATACACATTCTTTCTAGCTGCTGCGTTTCTCTATCTGGCAGTCATATTCTTCGATCTCCACTGATCTATTTGATGCAAATTGTTCCAGGGAACAGCACCGTCATCTTCCTCCGGTTACACAGCGCCGACTGACAGCTAGGACCTGTTCGCCGGTACCCTCGTGCGACTCGGCAGACAAAGATCCGAAGGTAGTCGAGGCTAGTCGATGAAAACCGAGGTCTGAGCGAGTCAGCTGGGACTCTGGTCTGGTGGTCTCATATCATCCGCCGGGTTTCCGTCGATGCCAATGGTCATATCAATGGTCGACGGCACTGCTCACTGATGTTGCTGCAGTTCTGATTGCCGTTTTCCCAGTCTCTGCTATAATCACTTTCTACAGTTTAAAAACTCTCGCGAATATTATTATATTTAATATCAATCGAGAGACGAGGATCTCGTCCCACATCTCGTTTCTCGGTCTACAGTCTACTCTACACGTTTGCTTTCCAGGAGAAAAGAAACCATCTGAATCGGAATAGTGTGTTACAATCTGTTTCCAAAATTTATATGGTTTTATCATCCCATTGAACAGAAATTTTCAATTTTTTAAGCTTTTGAACAATTAAACAAAGCTACGTGTTTACAAAGCAAATAAATATTTAAATAAACTACTCTCTTAATATGAATTAGTAAGAATGTGACTAACTAAATTAGTAGTATTACAATAATTGACTATTGAATTAGTCATTCCTCCACTTTCTAATAAATTAAATAGTAAGTCACCTATTACCAATGTGAATTAGTAAAAATAAATTACTAATCTATATTTAGTAGTTTTACTTTTCTATCTTGTTTTTGTCATATTATTTAGCCTTATAGTTTATTTAACAGATTTTAGAAGATTCTCAAGGATTTTGAAGGATTATAAAGAATTTTCAGTTATAATATGCAATTCTAATGGATTTTGTCGAATTTAGAAGTTTTTATGGAATTGTAGTAAGCTACTTTGGACAATTATAATGAATTAACAATTTTTTGACGAATTTAAAGGGGTTTCTAGTAATTTTAAGACATTTTCAGGGGTTTTAAGGGAATTTATAAGATTATCGGGGAATTTAAAAAAAATTTCATGAGATTTTTAGGAATTGTAGATTTTGATAAATTTAAAAAAAATTTTAACGAACTTTAGGTAATTTTATAACTTTTAAAAGACTTTGCGAACTTTTAAGAGATCTAAAAAATTTTTCACGCAATTTTTAGAAGTTTCATGAGATTTTTAGGGAATATTTGACAGATTTTGACAAATTTTTAAGGGATTTTAACGAACTTTAGGGGATTTTAAAGTTCCTCACGGAGTTTAATTTTTAAAAGATTTTACGAAATTGTTAGGGATCTAAACACTTTTTCATTGAATTTTAAGCGGTTTCTAGTAATTTTAGGAAATTTCATGAGATTTTTAGGAATTTCAGAGATTTTGACAAATTTTTAAGTGATTTTAATTAACTTAAGATGATTTTAAAGTTCCTCACGGAATGTAAAGCAATTTATAAAGATTGTTATGACTTTTAAAAAATTTTGCGAACTTTTAAGAGATCTAAAAAATTTTTCATGGAATTTTAAGAGGTCTCTAGTAATTTTAGGAAATTTCATGAGATTTTTTAGGAATTTCAGAGATTTTGACAAATTCTTAAGTGATTTTAATGATCTTAAGATGATTTTAAAGTTCCTCACGGAATTTTAAGCTATTTAAGAAGATTTTCATGACTCTTAAAAGATTTGTGAAATTTTAAGGAATCTAAAATTTTGTGAAATATTTCATTGAATATAGTGTTACCAATCCATTTAGTAAGGAGTTACCAATTCATGTAGTTTATCCTTGTTAATAATGGGATTAGTAACTTTTCACTAATTAATAGTAAAAAAAACTACTATTAATTAGTGAAATTTAAGAAATTCAGATTGAGGGGAGTATCTTTCTTTATTCTGAATTTCCTATTATTTAAGAATTAGGATTTAAGAAAGCTTCCAGGGTTGCACGAATATTTTTATCAGTGCAGATTATGTAGGGCAATCGCTACAATGATTGGCCATCTCATTTAAATATGCTAGAGTAAGTATAAAAAGCACAAGTCGATGACGCTTTTCTTTTTTGAACTCGCTGTTTTTCTACACAGAGAACAAACATCTAATTATAATATTTAGCTAAATGTTTTTCGATTTTAGTTGACCGTATTTCCAAGATCTGTAATCGATATATACTAATCTAATGCAGCCAATGTAACCAAGTCTTGATGTGCTCAAGCTTGTTTCAATCTCCAAGATTGAAATGAAAAAAGAAAGAATGTAACCAACTTTATCCTTCGTTTATTCAGATCTACAATCACTTCTATCCTTTTCTACCTTTTGGTAATATAATATGCAATTTTGCCTATATGATCTGCCTCTTAATGAACTCAACCACTAACCACTGCATTGGTGTTCTTCAGAGTGCGAGTGGTTTTGCCCATTGGCGTCGACTCAGAACCATGCGCGACAGTTCACGAAAGTCGAACGCCTCTAAGTCAGCTGGTGGTTAGGCTCGGGAGAGAGAACAGGAGCCAGTTTACTTTTCCTAAGAGATTTATGTGGATCGTTAAACCGTTTCTCGATGGTCTGCAGTTTTCTACTCGAGAAGAGAAGAGGAAGAATCGAAACAGGCGAGTCAACCGGTTCTTCCGAGAACCGAACCTTACCTCAACTTACCCTGACTTGGTCCAAAGTGACTTAATTCAGAAGAAACTGAAAACGAGAGAGGTTGTTCAACGCGGAAGTAACTTTAAGTTGTAGGATAGATCTCTTGAGACTTACGAGATGAAGAATCTCTGAGTTGTGCAGACCGGGAGGAAATTTCGAATATGGGACAGATAAAATTGTATTAAGAAAATCAAATAAGGTATAATATTTATTAGCTTTGTTTATCCAGTGACTCAGAATGCTTCCACCGAGAAGCTTTTCTTCGTTCAATGACAATCTCATAAGCTCCAGCAAGATCTTATCTTGATCTTATCTT
>JAUESI010000033.1:3197502-3225312 GCA_032275145.1 Synergus laeviventris | reverse complement strand
TATATATATATATATATGACACATATATATGTGTCATTATCAACGTGCCGCCGAGTCTATCAGAGCAGCCGACAGTGAGACAGAAGCAGCGTGACTAGGCTACGTTCGTATATCCTGTGTCAACGCTATACATATAGCAATGCGCAATGAACATAGAGAAAATATATATATATATATATATAACATATAGTACTTTGCTGTATGGTTGCTGACTGCGCTTTGTCTGGCTCGAGTTTGGTTGCACCTGAACCAGCAAAACGAAAACGTGGCACTACTCTCGCACTACGTCGAGTTCACCAAGTCATTCAAATACAAAAAATTTCAAGAGCAGAAAAAAATTTAGATATCTTTCATGTTACATATATGCCCTTCTTGACCCCCCCTTTGAACACGTGGCCTACGTCCCTATTGTTATTAACCGAGCAGGACTATTAAAAGACCCACACAGCACTGCAGTAAAAAAAACCTGTTGTACTGTGCATACGCCCTTATTGACCCCTCCAAAATCAATCACGTGACCTCCCTCGACCACGTGACATACTTCCTTATTGACCTCTTCATCGATCACGTGACCCTCCTTTGACCACGTGAACCCCATTCACCCTTCTCCATCTTATGACTGTCAAGGGTTCACAAGTAAGATTGAAGAATAACAAAATTTTAGTAAAAGCAAATATTGAAATTTTAACAAAGGTCATGAATGATAATGACGAATTATATGGTTTCTAATAATATTCATATTGTAATATTAAACCATAGAATTAATCAGAATCTTGAATGGAGGGTCAAGGGGTCACGTGATTTTTTTAATGAATACAATATAATTTATTCTAAATCGATCTAGATTTCGGTCATAAAATTATAGAAAATTGAAATAAATAAATTAATAATAATTATTGATAAAATGATCGATTCAAAATCTAAAAATTAATCTAAATTTACGGTTGAATTTAGGTACGTTTAAATTAAAAAGAAGACAACATAATAATATAATAGTTCCAAATTTGGATAATTCGACAACATTAATTTTGATCTTTGATCAATCGAAAGTTAAAATAATTTTTTGTGTTAATGTTAACTAAGTATACTAAAATGGGGGTTGCTCCTCCCCTGGTAGATACATTTTTCTTTATTGTAGAATAAATTTTTTTCAATATGGCAATTTTTACCTAATAAAATAAACGAGGGGCTTATGCAAGCATTTAACGAACACACAAAAGACATTAAAAAATTTTAGTGCCATTAAAAAAGGTGAAAAGGTGATTTTTTTAATAAAAATAAGTAAGAAATAGATGAGAAAAAGTGAAAGAAACTTAAATCAAACCGAAATCAAAACCTTGTCTTCCAATACAAAAGGATAAAATTGAAATGAAGAATTCAGAAGAAAAAAGGAATTCAAAATAATTTAAAAGAATTCAAGAGAAATCGAAAGAATCTAAAAGAATCCTAAAGAAATTAAAAGGACTGTATAAAAATCAAGGCGGATATAATTATAAATTTAAGATGAATTCAACAAAAATCAATGCAATTTCAACAAAAAAGAATTTAAAAGGGTTAGAAGAGATTTAAAAAGATTTTAAGAAGATTTTAAGAAATGCTAATTGATTTTAAACAATTCCAAGTTATTTCAGGATATTTCAAATAATTTAAAAAAATTTCATAGGATTTTTTAAGGATTCAAAAGAGAATAAGGATTTGATTAAGATTTTGAGACATTTTTCATAAAGAAAGAATTTTAGGAATTTTAAGAAATTGTATATATTTTCAAACAATTTCAATAGATTTTCAGAAGTTTAAAGTTTAAGAGATTCTAAAAGGATGTAAGACATTTTTAATGATTTTAAAGAATTTTAAGCGATTTAAAAAGCTTCAAAAGGATTTAAAAAAAATTCTAAAGCTTTAAAACAATTGAAAATATTAAATAAAACTATTTTTAGCTTTAGACATTTGTCTTTACTTATTATTTTAATTATCCGGACAAGTTTTTTCAATTATCCTATAATTATGTCCTATAATTCCAACATCAATAAGTTTTCATATGACTAAACTTTATTAATTGAAAAAAAGGTGGCAACCCGTAATGACTGTTATATAAATTTATAAACAATAAAATACACAAAAAGGTACTTTAACGTTTGACTGATCAAAGATCAAAATTAATTTGTCGAATTATTCAATTTTGGAACTCAAAAGGACAATTTAAAAATTGGAAGTCAACTTTCTTTAAAGAAGACTGTTTTTGGTTCGATTTTACTGTAAGTTAAAAATCCAATGAGGATCGCAAAAATCTTCCGCGAGATACTAATCGACCTATTTAAGTCGTACAAGTGATGCAAGTCGACGCGAGTGTGCAGCATTCTCAAGTACCTTGATGAAAAGGCGAACAAAGTGACTTTTCTTTTTCAAGGAAGGTTCTAAAGTTAACGCGACAAGCAATGCTGCAGTCACGTATTTATTGTGCTCTTATCGTGCATTAAACATGCAGGTGTCATTTGACGAGAGACTCCCATAAAAAGTCCCTTTTAACAACTTGCGAATATGCAAATTACATTCATTTCGACATTTACACAGCATCACTTTAATATGGGACCGTTGTAAGTTAAAGAGATATGAAAATTATTTTACTTCAAGTTTCTAAGTAGTGATGACAAGAATTTCTTGATCTTGATTAATTTCTTATTATGTTTGTCAACTTTAGAATTTCGAGGGGCTCGAATTTGTCTAGAAAAGTCGAGATGGATCAAGCAAGATCCTTGACTCTTGACTTTTTCAAACTTTCAAAAAAGCGTACACAAATTTTACGAGTATTTTTTTATCCTTCTCGAAATCTCGAGACTCTTGACATGAATATCACTTTCAAGCCAAGACTATGATTATTATTATTATGATCATGGTGGCGATTCGGCGAACGATTTCGAATTCCCGCTCAAGTTATTCAATTTTCCCGGTCAAAAAAAAGAAACGCAATTCATATTTTTACCGCAAAGCTTGAAGATATATTTTAATTCATTACTTTCATTTTAAACATCCTGAAATTAAATTTTTTTACATTTGTTGAATTAGGAATATGAACAAAATTTCGCAAAACCATTTCAAGAGTTTTCACAAGATTTTAAGGTATTTTTAAAAAAGTTTAGAAGAGTTATGAAAAGGATATTCTAGCTTATCTAGGAATTAAAAAAAATCCTAAAGGATTTCATCAGATTTTAAGTGACTTTAAGGAATTTCAATGAATTTCTAAAGAAATTGAGAGAGCTTTCAAGAAGTTTCAAGGAATAAGGTCACTTATTTTTGAAAAATCCTTTAAATTATTTTCATGACTTGAAATTCCTTAAAATCATTCCTTTAAATTCTACGAAATCTCGTAACTCCGGGTAAATTTCTGTTAGCAAATAGATGAAAATTGTGTAGTATAGATAAAACTAAAATTTTACTGCGATCAGAAATAAACTTCTGATCAAGTCGTCACCCAGATGATTCTTTAATAGAAGCAGAGTGTGCATACCTTAATTTATAAACATGATTTAAAAAGTCAATCAATTCATGATTAAAAAGTTCTGGCGATGAAAAAAATATTATATACAAAAAAATCCAAAATATTTTTATTACGGGAGGGGTAAGCCAACTTTAGTTATAAAATCGTCTTACAAACCAAAAAGAAGCCCCAAAATTTAATAAATGTTACGGATTATATAAATAAATATCACATGAATCTACAATTCAAGAATACTTTGGCGAGATTTAATTTGTGATTTTATAACGATATAAGATTCGTAGAGTGCGCTTGAAAATGAATCATTTTTTTGATCGTCTTGTAACGCTCGTGCTCTCAAAGAGGTTCAGTTGAAGAGATGAGGCAACTATATGGAAATATAGAAAAAAAATTCTGACGCATGTATATATATATATTGTACGGGTACATGTACTTGCAAATGTAGTTCAGGGTCGGTCTTTGAAACGATATCTGGTTGCTATGATACCACAGGAAAGAGATTTTTCTACCTTTTATATTTTATTGTAGAACTTCAAAGTGCAGTTTTATTAAAACCAATGATCATACAAATCAAAAGTTTCACTCTGAATAAACACGATCCGCATAAATATATTTATTTCATTTCAATGAAGTCCTAACAGAATACTCAAACATATTTCTTTAAAAAGTTTTTCTCTTTTTTCTCGAAGTTTATATCTCTCAAAATAATTAGGTACACCGAGAATCTGGATGATAATTTTTAAAATCCTGGAGTATAAAACTCAAAATCTAGATCTTACAAATATTTCTTTACTATTTAAATAAAGTGTTGCGAATAGAGAATATTGGTTAGCTTAGCTTCTTTCGAGATGAAATAGTGAATGCGAAAAAGTGAGAAATAAAACTGAAATACGATATTTTTCCGGCGGTGCATGTACATTTATACAACACAAAGGAAAGCGCTCTCAAAAGAGACGGAACTTCGTATTTTGAAATGGAAGCGAAATTTTCTTTCTAACCGTTCTTTTGAATTCAAGTTCTACTTAGCTCGATTCACTCATGCGAATAACGTTAGCAATTTTCAGAGTTGAGGTAAAAGACGTTTGGGTAGCTCAGAAATATCGAAGGTGAATATCAAGCCATTTAATACTCGTCCTTAAAAATAAACGTACCTTTTGTAATATAAAAATAAAGGGAAATCCGAAGATTTGCATTCGAAAATTGAAAATTTCGAAAGAATATTTCTAAACGGAATTTAAAAATGAAGTAACTTTATATCTCTTACTGTCTTCTTCATCAAAAAGAAATCTTTCGCATTGCAAGGTACAGAGGTAGACTGACTTTGAAACTTACCTGAAACAAGACAAAAGAATAATTGATTAAAAAGTCATATACATACAAATAATAACATAAGAACATAGAATTTCTTAAAATATTGTTTTGATGTTCAAGAATTTTTTAATGTGACTGTTATAAATCTTGATAAATGTCTTTAATTTAACACAAGAGCTCTTTGATATTTAGGGGATTGTAATATGGGTTTAGGTTGTTGAAAGAAAGTTTTCTTTAGCCTTGGCGATAGCGAGGGTTGGAAGAACGTACCCTACTGAATTTAAACGGGCCATACTAAAAACAGTGGTTATGCGCCCTGGAAAAACCCAAACCTCTTGGCACATTGCCAAGCAACCTGCATTCTCTACTCCAGATACCCTAACCCACTAAACTCAACAACGGCTAAAACAATGTGCCAGTCCAAGCGAAACGGCTTGTTGTTCCCCCAAAAGCAAAATTCACTATAAGATATTGCCTATCGTTTTTCATCGAGCTCATCATAAATCACTGGATTCTTTAGAGTACAAAACATCTGATCTTTCTTGTGTAAGCCAATTGTTACAAATGCATTCAAGTCACAACAGATAATTAACTATAGATATTTACAACCTTGTAGTTTAAAATTATATTTAAAGTAGTAACAGTTATCACAATACCTATTGCTGTTAAAAAGGTGATTTTATAAAAATCAAAATAGATAAGAAATAGGTGAAATCTTGAAATTCAATACTCAGAATTCAGAAGAATTCAAATGAATTTAAATAATCCGATATTTAAAGAGACTTTAAATGATTTCAAAATGTTTTAGGTGATTTTAAGGAATTTCAAGCGATTTAAAAAGATTTAAAGGATTTTAAGAAATTTTGAAGAGACTTGTAAGTGAACAAAGGGTTGTCTAAATATTTGAGTAGGTTGGCTGGACAGCCCTTCACTCATCCTAAATTAAATTTTAAATTTAGATTAGGTTTAAGCATATTTGACATGTTTTGAATCAATAATTTAATCAATAATAATTATTCCTTTATTTATTTAAATTTTTTATAATTTTATCACCAAAATTTAGATTGATTTTTAACAAATTTTATTTTATTTATTTAAAAATCAAATAACCCCTTGACCCTAGATTTAAGATTCTGATGAATCTTATGGTTTAATATTAGTATTAATACTAGAAACCATATAATTCGTCATTATCATTGATGACCTTTTCTAAAATTTCTAAATAAAATGATCTCAAAATTAATCTTTTAAGAATTAATTTATCTACATACATTTAAAATAAAAAGAAAACAAATAACAAAATAGTATAAAATGGAGTAGTTGTCATTAAATTTTAAAATTTTTCTTTCTGAGTTCCAAAATTGTATAATTTGACAACATTAATTTTGTTCTTTGATCAATCAAAGATTAAAATACCTTTTTGTGTTAAAAACTAACTAATAATACTAAAATGGGTGTAAATATTTTTATTTTTGAGGAAAAATTAATTCAGAAAAAATATAAAGGAATCCAAAATAATTATAAAGAATTCAAGAGAAGTCGAAAGGATCCAAAAGAATACTCTAAAAATCAAAGGAACTGTTTACAAATTAAGGAGGATTCAATCAATTTCAAGATGGTTTAAAATTAGTAGAAATATTAGTAGAAACCATATAATTCGTCATTATTATTTATGACCTTTGTTAAAATTTCAATTTATTATTGTTTTACTACATTTTTTTTATTCTTTAATCTTTTTTGTGACCCTTGAGGGTCACAAGATGGGGGGTCAATGGGCTTGGCGCGATCGATGGAGAGGTCAATAAGGGCGTATGTCACATGATGGAAGGGTCACATGATCGATAGAGAGCTCAATAAGGACGTATGTTACATATTCGAGGTGGTGTCAAGAAGGGCGTATGTCACATGAGTGGCGGCGGCGAGATCTTTTCATAATAAAGAGAGATATGTAAGCTTTTGAGGAAATGCTTTCACGTTTTCGGTTTCATAGCACCTTAATGGGAGGAGCGTGCTTCCGGTGGGAAAGAAGTGTTGCATGAACGAAGGATGAATACATGCACGGCAAAACAGAAGTTCAGTTCCAGACTAGAATTATTGCCACTGCACTTTTACGACGGAAAAATAAATTCGTCGCGATATCAGAGGAAAGCACTAAATTGTGAGAATAATAAAAATGATTTCTTGCCTTTGGAATAAACTGTTGTTCGAGTAATTAGTCTGCTAAAGTCGTTAAAAATCTATGATTTTATTGTAGTCTGCAGATTATTTTAAATCTTCAGTAATTATACGAGGTTGCAGTCTATAAATTACTCTGATGTCTCCATATATTTTTGCCCTCCAAGAAGCAAAATTAAAAAGTAAATTTGAAAAAATGAGGGGCTAAAAGATTCTTTCCTTCAGTTGCGCTTGAAGGAAAGATTTTTAAAAATTACATTTTTTTCTGTCTGGGAGAATGAAATATGAAATGATCCATGATTCTTAATTACACTTTGATCTTGTGAAACAGGAATAAGAAATTTTCTTGATGAGAAATGACGACAGTTTATAAGGTTAATGTTCCGGGTACCAACCTACGCCATTTGTGAATTAACAACGTCTCTTTCGCTTTTTACTTTTCGAAATTAAGGTTTGGATCAAAGTTCCCGCTTCAAAATTAACTCTCCCAGTATCCCAAATAATCAATTTCTGATGAATGTTTGAATTTTAAGAATTACAAAATCTGAACCTTGCATTTTGGCTGATTGTAATTTCGAAGAAATAAGTTTCCATTCTTAATATTTCTCCTTTCTTTACGACAATCAGAGAGGATTTCTTGTTCGCAAGAAACACCTTCATTCTTCACCTTTTCGCTTCTTTCACTCTCCGGGTTAAGATCAGGTGAGCAGTTTGGGTGCTTCAAAAGGATTTTTAATTGGCGCATAAATTAGAAGAAACGTCTCTTCTCGCCGTGAACAGCACTTATCATAGCCCGTAAAACCGGGTATGCGGTATTTTTCACTATTAACCCCACTGCATCGCATATACCCTTGCAGAGCTGTTGTTTAACGATGACTAATTTGGTCTGAACGCAAGAACAACCGAAGATTCTGCACGAATAGAGTCGTTTCGCTAATCTCACATTTTCCCAAAACTAATTCCACCACCATTTTCAATCAACTTCTGGCAGATAGATTTCCCCATGGAACTTTCTACTGAGGGACTCACTTGAATTTTTTGCCACGGGATATAGAGTGAGAAACGGATCAAGAAAATTAGAAATCCTATTTTCTAGGGAAATAAATTCACCACCGAAGCATTAGAATTCTCGGTCATTCAGAGTTTTAAAAATAAAGACAACATAAAACATACTTCTACGAAATTAATTAAATTATATCGAAGCTGAGTCGAAGGTCGAGGACAATGCAGTGATTTCTATATTTTGAGGTCTCACGAACTATAGATTTTCAACTCTAAAATGGCAATAAATCTTATGGCGTGTAGACTTGCTTCTATCTCTCTATATTTATATTAAGTTCTTGTACAAGTTTTTGACTTTTTAATTTTCGAAATCAGCAAGACCAATTTCTCTTTTCAAGAATCTTTTACTTCAAATTCAGAATAGATGAAGGATAAAATATTTGAAAGAAGAAATATGTATTACACCCTAAAAACTGTCTAAAAACACTTAATGTGTCAAATTCTCTCTTTTTATTTCCCACTTTTCATCTATGCTCATCCATTTTTAAACATTTCTTTGTCTTCCACCTTCGTTCATGGACTTCAAAGGGTGAGTGAAATTTCGACAGTTTTCAAAGAAGGGCAGAACTCGAGATACCTATAGCCATCAGATGAATTCTTTTTCACTTAAAAGACATTCCTCTTATATAAAACACAATTTGTTTCAAAGATATTTATTTATTATGTTTAGCACGAAATCGAAAGCTAATATTTATATTTTAATATCATTAATAGAATTAATTACGATACTAATTCGCAAATAACCAAGAAAGAAAAGTTTAATCAATGAGCAGTTTACTTCCTCATAGAGGAAGCATTAAGTAATTAATATAGATTTTTTATTTAAAAATAAATATTCGTTGTATTCAATACATCTCCAACTCCATCCCTCTCCTTGCAAACAAACTTTCCATATTGTTCCTCCTCCTCTGTTCAGCCTCGAAGTTTGATAATTCGAAGTCAAAAAATAAATTTTAGAAAAAATATAAAAGTACATAAAACTTGTAAAATTAATTTTTCAGAACATATTATATTGGATATATTTCGTTTGAAATATATTGAAGAAAACCTTTTTTTGAGAACTGGATTTGGTCACCACTACAAAGCTTCATCTATATGAAGAAGCAAACAACCTGGTAAACTATAGAAATTCGCTGAAAAAGTCAATTTATATTCACAAAAACATTTAATACGTCAAGTTTGTGAAGTACCATATAATACCTGTTGTATGTTGCTAATTGCAGATTACCTGCAATGGCGGTCGAATCGAGATAGACCCACGTTCCATCAATTACGAGGACATAAACGAGGGACTCAGTAACTTTCCACTCAACCTTCCAACGCCGGAAAAGCGCTAGCTAACTCTTCCGAGAACCTCGTTTCGAATACTGAAATCGACCTTACATAATAGCATATTTACTGCATTCTAACTGTAAACATTTCTACATTTAGATTACATTCAAGTTTGAACGTTTAAATTTGACGCTCAATTATTCTTTATTATTAATAACTTCTATAATCTACAATCAGAGTGAATTTTGAAAATTTGAAAATTATTCTCAACAAAGTTGCTGAAAAGCAAATATTATTTTTAGTTACGTAAAAGCTTCAACTTTTCTATTGACTTTATCCCTTGCTCAATGTTTACATAAAATATTAAAAATACATACTACTCCCTCTGCTAATTGAAGCACCGTCATTTTCTCGTTTTCCAAATATTCCCAGCGTTGGAAATAATCCAAGCGAGAGATTGAGAGTAACATCAAATAATGTGGAAGTGTATGAGTGTGAATATGCGACAGAGATAGGTACAATGTTATATCTTCTTAATTGCAACTCAGTAATTACTTTCTAGGCTAATTTCATTTCAAAGTAATATGGCTAGGAGCACATTTTTGACAGTAAAGAATATATATTATCTATCCTTTAGAAATTATACGATCTTGACAAGTACACTTATGTGATAGAGTTAAGTACAATTCGCGAATGGAATATTGGTGCTGTTTCTTGCAAAGTAAAAATAATAATTAATTATCGAGGTTATCGGTTAACATGTCTGTCGGGCGTGAGAAGGAATCGTTAATAATGCACTTGACTTAACCGACGCAAGACAGAGAACAAATCGAGAGAAGGGATCAAAAGAAATCGATTCTTTTTATTTTCAGACTATAGAAACTTTGATAAAACTAGTTTCGAAAGTTCAAAGCGATATTACTTGAACGTTATTAATTGAAAGCCTGTGAATGTAGACGTCGTTAATTTTCTTTGCCAGTTGAGAAATGTATTTCGCATTTTATTGTAATAACCGAATTCAAAGAAAGAATTTTTGGAATTCAAACTTTAAAGCTTTTAAGCTATGAAATTCAGTCTGCTTCAAACAATTTGTAGCGGAGAGTGAGACAAGCTAAATATTTTATAAAGGAAAACTTGAGAAATTGATCAGAAAAGGTTATCGACAAATCCATATATATTTTATCTGAAGAAAAGAAGAAAGAAATTCTTCAATTCTATGCAGTAATAAGATACCGCAGCTGTCAGATAAATATGTAATTCTCGCTTTTTGCGTAGACGTATTCAGTTATATACTAATGGATAACGTATAAATGTATTAAAAGAAATGACGAGAACAAACTGATTTTCTTTCCGGTAAGGGAATCAATGTCATGTAGATTGGAGAGCAAGTTACGAATTTGGAATTCAGAACAAAAGATGAATTTCTGAAGGGAGGACTATGTAGCACTACTACATAGTAGGCATCAGATTTCAAGCTGACGAATACAGATTAGCATGAGATCTGAGGATCTGACAGCTGTCACCCTTCGCCAGCTATGAGAGATAGGAACATCGTCTGGGTTTATTGGTAACCAGATGAATTGCTTTAATCGAGAGTGACGTGACACTGAGTATCTTAATTCCTTAAATAGCGTATGGATCCATATAATCGTTTATAATAAAAAAGAAATGATCGAAATATGATCGTGAAGAGATTATTACGTGAAATGTCGGAAAACCGGAATTTTTAGGTTTGGACATTTTCCCAGAATTAAGTGACTAATTAATATTCAGAATATTTTAATAAGAATACAAAAGAGAATTCCGATTTGGCGAGCCTAGTAAAATAATACCGAAAATCCTGCTAAAAGAAGCATTTTCTAATTGAGTCCATGAAATTCACCAGAAAAATGTAAAATCAACACTTTCCCTCTTTAAAGTGCCGACTTCGATTCTTTTCTGAAGATGGAAAGTTGCTGCCTTTGGCAAGGAATGAAAATTGGAACTTAGTATGCAACAGAGACTGGAAAGAAGCAACTTTGATGGGTGCAAAAAATACGGAAAACCCAAAAATGTGGGAAAGATGGTACACCAAGGCCGAATGGTACTGTGGAGAACAATTACAATTACGTAGAAAGGGCCAGCTTGAATGGGTCCCAGTATGTAGGTCGCTGAGCTTCAAAACTAAAAGTTTGAATAAAAAAAAATATCTTTGTTGAAGATCCGTTGAATATAAGAAACATAAAACGAGAAAGTCCAATGTAGAGAAAATCTGCAGAAGAGCTGTTTAAACTTAGGATTGTTAAAATCGAAGAATTGAACATATTTCAATCTTTTTAAAGCTGAAAGCCTTATATTGACTATAATTAGAGGTAAGACCTTTCTGAAGATTTCATTTTGTGGCTAATAAATATAATTGCTTCGAAAACGAATTAGGACTCATTTTAGTCATGATATAATACGCTCCCTAACTCATTTGGCAATTACCAAATTTACATTTTTTACCTCTTTATGAAAAGCATATAAAAGAATAAGCGATGCTTCATTGAGTGGAACTTTCGGCTTGGATGCGAGCTTAATATGTATAATTTTCTTCAATTATGTGAACCGTGCAGAAATAAAATTTGCAGAAAAATTGGAAAATTATCAAACTTTTCGCGTCTCCTTTTACGTGAATGTACATCAGCATATTCACCCACGGTGATGAGAATTATTGAATTTATTTTTATTGTCTTTGATCTCGAAATCCAGGAGCGTCGGATTTTCCAATCAAATAATCAGATAATTATATAATCATAATATAATCATACAATCATATATTCATATACACAGATAATCAGATCAAGCGCAATCAGATTGTAACCATTCTCGTTACGATACTTAATTTGCAAAAATAAGAAATTTTTATGCGTAATTAATTAAATATCACTCAATATTTTCAAGTTCATGATTCAATGAATTCTAGTATATATTTCTGTAGCATTTTCAATGAGAATTCAACCAATCGACTCTGTAAAACTCTCCGTCAATATTTATTTTTTTTTTTATATAATCGCCCTCCTTTGCGGGAAATAATTTTTTAAATTGCAATCGTATTAATCCTCAAGGAAATCGTTCATAAAGCCAAAATAGTAACATCGTTTCGAGGGCTAGCAGTTCCGATACATATATATCTCTCTATTTGGGCTTTAATAACAATGCAGTGAAACGAAGTTTCGTGTTCATGTACCAATTGCAGTTCAAAACTGTCGATGTTTTAATAACATTGGCATACATTCTTGAATGAATGTGTCAGTTATCACGAAACATTTTTTTTGTAATAAGTACATATCCACTTACAGATTTTATACAAAGGCAATATGATGCAATAATTTCTTCGGAGGAAGCTAGAATTCCAAAGGAATCAGAAGCACAACCGCACGCGTATAAATTACGAATAACACTTTGCAAATGATTCGAGCAAAAACGGAATATTTATGCTTTTTATACCTCCAACCAGCAACTACTTATTCCTCATTATACACAGCTTTTAGAATTTACCAGTATATTTTTACCTATAGATAAAAATATAGTAACCATACCGAAGAAAGATTAGTGATATGAGTAAACACTGCACTGAATAATTAGTTATTGTTGGATAGTTAAATTACTCCGTATGAACATACAGGAAGTTATGTTAGAATTGTTTTAAAGATATTGAATTTTATGTTATCAAATTTACTACATATTGTTATATTACATATTAACATTTTAGTTTTTTTATATTAACTGTCGCAGCGGATGTTGAATGACAAAATTAGTTTCATTTTTCCCTGTCACTCCTTCTGCATTTTAAACTTTAAAACATGCTCTGCCATATGGTCCTTTTGAGCCTTTAAACTTTAAAGAACCGAAGGGTCTAATTCCTAGTAGTTCGTATGAGGGTTTTTCGCAAGGAGATTCTAACAAAGCATCCAAGTCATTCAGCAACACCCGGTGTGCTGAATTACCCAACTCTTACTCTAGGGACGCAAAACTCTTAACATTTTCTTTGTGAATTAGCTAAGGTACAAATATCATCTTTCAACAACGAGATACAATTTTATAAATAATTTTTTTTAAATAACTTTCTAATCAACTTTTAAAGCTAGGTTAATAACACGGCTTGCAACATTCTACATATTGTAATTGTGTCTGTGTACGTTTGAGCAATCGTCTCAAATTTATGAAAGTTGGCACCAATATTCTTAATTAAACGCGTCTGTAGAACACGTGTTAAGATAACTTTTGTGGAGACATAATAAAAAAAACGTGAAAGAGCTGAAGTAAAGTGGCATGTGGCTAAAAAACGAGGACAGATAGGCAAACATGACATGGCTGCAAAAGGGCGGAAACTGAGCTTAGGCATTACAAAAGTAAAAACTATTTCTTTGACTAATAATAAGAAACATATACTTTATTTGTTTTACGAAAATGTCAACGTGAAAGCTAAAATTTTGCATTATAATTCTAAAATATTCAGGCTCTAAAAATCAAAACACAGTCCGTCTGCATCTTTTCATAAAATTCCTATATATTTTGTCCAATGAAAACAACCGACTGCAGTTTGCACTTTAGGATAGACATATCATTTGAATATCAGGCGAACCGCTACCGCTGAGAGAGGATCGATAAATTCCAATGCAAAATAGACTTAAAACAGTTTTTGCAAGTTCTTTAATTTTTTTTACGAAATAATTTTTTATTTTATTTTAACATATTATTATGACGCATGTAAATTGTATCCCTATAGAAGTGCCGCTGTGAACAGACGACAAGTCCAAGAAAGCCAGTCGCAATGTTGCTGGGACGAAAGATAGAAAATAAATGGAAAAGGTCAGGGGAAATTGAATTATGGAACACCGAAGCATAGGGTGAGTCTTTCTTGACCGATACAATCGCATCCGCTTCCAGTGAATTAATTTTATTCTATTTTTCTTTTTTCCATGACACTACTGCTAGCACATTCGGTTCCCGAAGGATTGAACGAACGTGAAATATAATGTCAAATCTCCGCTTCAAATTATCGAAAATTCGATCGAATGAAGTTGGTAGGTTGCAGAGAGGAAAATTTCAACGTTTAGAAGTAGAGGATATGTTTTTTTCGCTTTGAAAGTATGGATTTTTCATTTCAGAAGTTCTATTTGATTTCCTGTTTTATCCAGGGAAGTTCAAAGAGAGTTTGAAAATAAACTAACTTTTGCACAAAATGAAGAGAAATAAGGTACCAAGAAAGTTATTGAGGTGACTACTGATCCAGAAGAAGATGTACCTGTTGGACTACGTTTCTTTTTTTTTTCGTCTTTTTTTCGTCTTTTTTCCCTTCCTTTGATACATAAGACAAGATGCAGTACTTTTACCGAAGGTTCATTCGTTGTTCATTCACTAAACTGGCAGAACTCCAATCAGCTGACGAGGGATCTTTTTTTTCTACCCAGCACGGTTCATTCCTTTCGACGAGGACGCCCGCACCATATGCGCAAAAGTCGTCTATTTTCGGGCTGGCATCACGTTACGAAATTGCAAATGGCTCGTTCATTACACGAAGGCGACAGATCGTCGAATAACTGTTTTGGACGACGGAGGGCGAACTACTCGTTTGAAAGTCAACGATTCAGCGTAAACTGACGAGAGCAAGAGAACCTATTTGGCCTTTTTGCAATTTATAGTCTCGACAGAACACATTGGAAATCTCAGGAAAATCCTGGACGTGAGTGAAATAGTCAATCTCTGAACTTGTCGATAGATAAAACCTTGAAAATATCCAAAAAAAAAGATGGGTACTGTATATTTAAAATACTTAAATGGTCCCGTAATATTTTTGTCTCGATTTTAGTCTACACAATGAATTCAGCAACAAAAGTGTGCAAAAAATTCTGGTTATCAACAAGTTAAATTAAAGCTGATTCAAATTTAGTTGTAACAGAAAACCAGCCGAATTGGATTAATCAACTCTTTTTCCAATAATCAAGAATGTCCGAATTTATTTTAAAATTGCATTAAAGAGTAAGAAAAATATGAATCAGATTCTTCTTTCTGTTATTTTGGTGCGAATCTAGTTCAACTACATTTTGAACATTTTGAAGAGATGAGATTTTATCATGAAATTGCAGTGGTATTTTACCTATGAAAGATATAGAGGTGCAGGAATTGAGAGAAAGAGAAAGAGCGATCGAAGATGCACACGCCTGCGCTTTTAGCCCCGGCAACCGACAATCAAATATTAACATCCGCTTAATACCCGGCGGCCAATATAAATCGACAGAAAACCGTAGCAGTTGCCAAGTAGCTTGAGAATAACTTTGTAATTTAAATAAGGGTTGAATGCGGTTAATTAAGATGCAAAATTTCATAACAATTAAATTAATCATTCTACTGAAAAAATAAACTGTTATTTTAACATTGGATCTGGTGTTAAATTTACCTTCAACAAACATTATTCTAGTATAAGCGTTAATTTAACACTGAATAATGCAATGTAGGTAGAGTAAATATGGCAACATAATATATTAAATTAAATAAATTAAAGTTGTTTTACACTTCTAGCAAACTAAACGCAACACTTTTATTTTTTTAAAATTGCACACTATTATTAATAATTATTTATTACATTTTTGCGATGTGAAGAATAAAAAGAAAAAAAACATGTTGTGGTTTTTATGTACCTAAATTAATTTTATTAATACCCAAAATATCCTAAAATTGAGATTCTGTTAAATTAAAAAATTAATTTTCAATTAAAATTAAAATGGATTATCCGCTAAAAATTTAAATTTTCTATAAAAAAAAGGTGATTTTCAACAAAGTAGTTCAATTTGCAACCAAAAAAAGAAATGTTTAATTTTCCGCCAAAAAAGAGAATTTTCTACAAAGAAAATTACAATCTTTACAGTAGCTATTATCAGAAAAGATAAAAACGTGATTTTTTAACATAAAAACAGGGGAAAAAAAATTGAAACTAACTTATAACTAACAGAAAGGAGATAATAAAAAAATGTGTTTAAAAGCAAAAAAAAAGCTTGACCTCTAATCCAAGTGAATTAAATTTTAATTAGGAACTCAGGAGAATTCCAAGGAATTCAAAAAGAATTCGAAAGAAATCAAAAAAATTTAAGGTCAATTCAAAATAAATCCCACGTGTCATTTGAACTCTCTAAACTTGAATCAGTGAAATTTCGATGATTCCCAGTCAAATTCCACTGATTCTCAGTGACTATTTCCTCACGATTTTAATCAGTGTAAAATCTACTGGAATTCAGTCAAATTTCATAATATTCTCAGTGGATTTTCACTGAATCAAATCTTGAAAAGAGAGTCACTGATTCAATTTTAGAGAGAAAAGTGAATTCAAGAGAAATTTAAGAAAATTTTGGGCGAATCCAGAAGAATTCATCAAGAATTCAAAACCATTCCATATATACAATTATACATGAATATCAAGAATTATGTGAACGATTTAAAATATTTTCTTTTACAATTAACAAGATTTCAAGATATTTTGAATGATTTTAAAAATTTCAAGGGAATTGTAGGGATTGCAAATAAATTGGAATTGATTTTTTTAAATTTCAAGGTTTATCACGAGATTTCAAAATAATTCAGAAGAGTTTAAGAATTTTGAAAAAATTTTACAGGATTTTCAAGGTTTTAAGAAATTTAGAGTAATTTCAGGGAATTTGAAAAGTTTTCAAACGATTTAAAAAAATTAATAAGGATTTGAGAGGGTTTGAAAGTGTTTTTAAGAGTGTTGTATCAAATAAAAATATATTCAGCTTTAAAATATTTCAAAGGTAAAAAGGTGACAAATTCACAAAATAAGTAGGAATATTCTTGAAAACAGGGGAAAAAAGAGAAATTCTTAAAGAAAAACGTAAAAATAGGGAAAACACTGCGAATCCTGTAACATCGATTTTTTTGACAATTTAGGGAAAAATTTTACATTATTGACTAAAAATAGGATACTTTAAGGACGAAATCTTGAAAATAGGGGAAATTAGGGAACTCAGACGAATATAGAGGATAATAGTGGATACTATATAATTATCTAGTCTGTAAAACCTGCTAAGACATCATGTTTACTATAAAGAATTAAAAAAAATATATAATAATATTTAAACGTGCCCTAACTAAAGTTCGGAAAAAATTGATACGTGACGTCAATGATAGCTTATTGTTAGTTACAGATGACAAGATCGCCGCTCACGTTTTCCGCAAAGGAAGCAAGAGAAAACGAACTTTCAAGTAACGGTGTTCTTTGCAAGCAGGTTAAAGGCCATTGCGCATGTGCGCATCCTACTCTTTTTCCGACAAACCTGTCGCCAGGCGCTTTTATCGAGAATAAATAAATATCACTTATTATTCAGCTTCCGAGTATAATATTAATTTTCGTTTCCGTTGCTACCTTCTGATTCTAAATTTAAGTTTCATTACTATGATTTTACCTGTATTAAATATTCAAAAGAACTGTTTCTGAGTGCCATACTTATTCAAACTATTTTAAAACCAACATCGAACGTTTTAATTTTAAACAATTTTCAAAAAAGAATACAAATATTTCATGATTATTGAAAATATCCTCCATCAAGTCTATACAAAAATTCCAATTTTCCAATTAATGCTGTTAGATTCATTCAATTCGGTTAAAAATAATATATTTTCGTAATGCATCCAAACTTATTAATGAATTATCTAATTTATCTCATTTTTATTTTACCGAATTGTGTAAGAGCGAATATTAATTTTTTCGAAAATTTATTTATTAGAAGTGTTCATTTATATTGTTTTTAATTTTCCGAATTACTATGTCAATTCGAAAAATTAAAAAGTAGGACAAATAATCATTCGAAAACATGACAATCAGGTCAAACCCAGAAGTTCGGAGAAATATAAATTGCGAGTAAATTGTTATTCGGTGAAATAAAAATTCAAGTGAACTTCGGTAAAATATACCATAAAACTGAGATAACATTGAATTTTCAAATAATTCATGCGCCCCAATATTGATGAACTTCGCTCTTTATTGTGCAACTTCGATGTTTAATGTTTAACTTTAATGTTTTCAGGCAGCATACAAAATTTAAAAAAATTAATTTTTAAATCTCATACACCAAAGTGAGAAGTTATAAGGGTTTTATTTGCAGACGTAGATTTTATAGAGAAAGAATATATACTCTTTGAACGGAAGAGCCTTTGACAGAATCTTAACTTAAAATTTTTTAATAATGAATTTCTCTCTCAGCCTTTGTCAAATGTATAAAAGCGTATATAAAAATCGAAGCCTAAACATAGCACCAAAGCATTTTTCTTTGTAATCTGTGGTACCTTTGGTCTTTTGTCTTAGGGTAGAAGAAAGTGCAGTTCAGAAAGAGAATATAATTAATACTTACCAGCGACCATTTAGGAACCACTCCGGGATTCTGTAACAGAATGACAAATTTACTGTGTCAGTGTCAACAGTAATTACTTCGTGGTATAGAGGAGATTCTATCCATCCTAAAGGTCGCGATTAAAACTTGATATTTTTAATTTTCTATAATAACGACCTACAATGTTGAATAAGAAAAAAAACGAGATTTGAACTCAGGAGGTTCTTCTACGCAAGAGTCAGTCAAGTTTTTGACGCAGTCAAAAAATGGATAAGAAAAAGTTCCCCTGGCTTGCGGAGAATAATGTAAACTCGTAAAGAGAACGAGTTTTTAATTTACCAAAGGGCGCATTTGAACATGAGGTCAGCTTTCTGGCATGAGGGCGTTCTTAAAAGTACCTTTCACTCGGACTTTACGTCAAAAGAAGCGCGGCACTCAAAATTTACGAAGGTTAATAAAAATCCAACTGCAGAGCTCAAATAAAACTTCTGCACATTTCCTGCAAATGTGTGTTCCATGTACCCACACTTCTGTTTGAATATATTTCTCTCTTTGCTAATGATTTTTGTATGAAAGCGCCGTTCTCGTCACGTCGAGATTATTGGACAATACTGACAGCTGTCGCAAGCACGATCGCGGACGAAATTTCAGGACACGTGAATCAAGCGAATTATGAAATAAGCAGATGGCCATTCAAGTATTGATCTCATTTTTATAACAAATTTCAGAAAAGGAAAGACATTTTATAATATGTTATGTAGAGATTTGCAGTAGGAAATAATTTGTAGGAAATAATGCTGATAATTTAAATCGGGAAATAACAACATAATCAATTAGTAAGATTTCTGATCTTGAATCCATTTCAACGTCTTTTTTTCATCTGATGCTGAAGGGAAAGTGGAGAACTAAATGTCGGTGAACCTGAACGAAACTCATGAATGGACAACCAGTTTCTGTATATACGCATACATGATAAGATTCCCCACGAGGCTTGTAAAAAATACTGTACATTAGCCAAGTTTATGATCATACACATTCTCATACATACTATATATGCGACTCGCATCATGAACGAAGAAGAGGTTTACGGAATCGTTTTTGCGTCGCCCCCGACAAAGAATCCCTTTGTGTTTCACCACGAGTTCGCACGATCAATACGATACGAATACGATACAGATACAGTTCAATGCAGAGTAGCGATTTTTCATTATGTACAAAATTTCAACCCTCCAGTAAAATACATCGACAAAAACTACGGAAAATTTTCTTTTTCTTAAAGCCTATAGCGATGAGCACCTTTTTTAATTTGAAGATGTGTTTTGATTAATTTTTCGTTGGAAATATTTGTTTTCTAAATTGTACAATGCATAAAAATTGCAATTTCAACTTGATAAAGTATTGCTATTTTCAAGCGTTCGAAAAGCATTCTCAAAAACTGAGAGTCATGTCATCAATCATCCTAATCAATCCAGCCTAAAAGTTGCAATTAAAATTTGATATTTTTAATTTTCTCTAATAAAGAACTACAATGATGAATTAAAAAATTTTAATATAAATTTAATTAAAGTCTCGTTTTTGCACTCCTTTCGCTAAAAAGATTCAAAGGATTCTAAACAATTTCGAATCAAAGGATTTAAAAATTTTTTGAATTATGAAAACTTCAAAATTTCGTAAAATTCGTATTCTCGGTATTATTATAGCCTTTTCGACGGCAATAGTTTTGTGAGCATCGTTTTCACACTGAAAACGTCCCAAATATAATTTTGAGGAACTCTGAAATTAAATTCAACGCGAAGAAAAAAGGCACACGAGTTGATTTATTTAGAAAATCTGAAAAAATCTGTGATCAAGAAGGGTTTGTGTTCGTAGTTCTGGAAAATCGTCTGTACCATGAGACTGCAAAAAGGTACCTTATAAATAAAGCTAGGAAGGTCCATGACATAAATTGACCTAAACAGAGAACCGTTTCGAAAGCCTTCAGGTCTCTGGGACACTCGTCAGAATTTTTTTGTACCTCTTTGATACCGATCAATTTTTATATAGCAGTAAAGCTGGCCCCTCTTTACAGTATACTTTTCCGACCCTTCACTTCAGTAGCTGAAAGGTATAAGCGCCTAATTGACATTTTAATAGAAACTAGGTTATTAATTTTAGTATTCAGTGCGTTTAAAACTCCTCTTTAAAATCCCTCTGCATGCCAAACAAATTTACAACATTTTGAAATTGATAATGAATTATATTATTTTTATTTAGAAGGTTATACCTTTTGTAGAAATATCCGATAAATGGAATTGGACTGGATAACCTCAGTGGAAATTTTAAATGTCCATTTGACATGAAGTAAACTGATATGTTTTATTTTTTTGAAAATTTGAATAGCATTTCTAAAAAGCACATTAAAAAATAAAATATGTTTTATTTCAATATTATAGTTCCCGATTTGAGAGAAATGAAGGGAATATACAACCCTATTTACCTCTAAATCATGATACCTCTAGATAAGCGCATATGCCTTTCAAGTATCTGAAACTCTAGTATTGTCGAAAATATCTCCATTTACGGGGATCAATCGGTTGTGATGTAATCGAGAATAATGATCACAAACGTTTGAGCCTCGTGTGACAATACTAAAGATGTCCTTTTCCCGTTAGAAAGCCATTTCACCTTCCCCTTTCTCTTATTATCAATTTTTACTTCCTCATATAGAAGGAAGTTTAGTAGTCGTTACATTTTCCAATATTTAAAAAGTAATTTAATTATACTTTCCTCACTTGACAAATGTCTAATAAAATGCCATTTTTTAAATTGATGATAGTAGCTAGGGCTTATTTGTACAACTAATATCTCAAAACTTATACAAGGATTTTTCAAAATATTGAATTTCACAGCTTCATCATAATGAGGAAGTAAATTGCTAAAAAATGAGCACAAAAAATATAAGTTATGGGTATTTGTAATTGTGAAAAATTGCATTTTCATTTATACGTTTTCAAATAACCAAAATTCAAAGCTACTCTCGAAAATTTAATCAGTAGAAGTTCACTGATTTTCAGTGATTCCCTTTTCAATAAGATTTCATCTAGTAAAAACTCACTGATTCAAGTTCAGAGAGGACTGTGAGAAAGTAAAAGGTTTCTTGCGTCGTAAAAAATCAAAATATCTAATATTAATACGAATAAATTTTATTTAGAAATATGAATGGTATATCAAATTTTCTATTCAAATAATTTCAATCTTTTTTTTTCATTTTTCGAGGTTGAATCATGGAAGATTGATTTCATTTATATTAAATTCAATATTCTGAAAAAGCTTTATGCAAGTTTTGAGATATTAGTTGTGCAAATAAATCTTATAAATGTAATCAATTTATCTACAAATATTTTAGTTATATTTGCAAAAATAAAAAAAAATTCTTTACTTCGAAAAAACAATTAAATGTATTTTTTTTTAAATTGTTAATAATTCCTCTATGAGGAACTAAAAGTGATCAACGAATTAGCAATAAAAAAAAAATATATTATATAGATATCCTTTTTTTACCCTTATCTCATTCCTTCATACAAACCAGATGTGAATCTATTTTTTTGGACAAATTATGCTTGGGTTTTTGAAAAATCACAGTCTTTGTTTGCACACATAAAAAATAGATCGAATGAAGGGTGAAAACTTATCTACATTTGCACCACTTCGCGTAACTGTTATGCCCAAGTTTTAATAGAAAATACAGCAAATCAAACTTTCTAAGCAAATATTGAATTTCGAAATATTCAGTAGTAATGTTTGAAGTTGCTTGGAGCAAACTTTACGTAAACTTAAACACGGTAAAATGGACGGAATTTTGTCAAGATGCAGGACATGAATTTTTCATTATTCATCAACTTCAACTTCTCCAAAGTGTCTTTCATTATGCAGAGATATACAATAACCGCTTAAGTCAACAAACTTTAAGAAAAATTGACAAAAATTTGGATTTTTAATCTTTTTAGTAAAAAGTGAAAAAATATTTAGTTTTTACCTTATTTCTTCCAGCATAACCTACAGAAAATAAAATATAAAAAAAACCTACATAAAACAAGTCATAAGTTATAATATTGTGAGGGGGGGGAGAGAGAGTCCAAATTAACAGAAAAAACTCGACAGTAAAACAAAAGTGATTATACTCGTTTTGTCCGAGAACAAAAAGGATAATTATGTGAGGTCTAGTGATGCAATTAACAAAATTGCAGACGATTATAAGCTGCTCCTCCCTTTTCATCCCCGAGTTCATTTTTTGTCAAGAGGAGGAAAGTTCAGTCTGAAATGGCAAATTGAATCTTCAAACGAAAATTTTTCACAACTTTTGAGCGTTAATTGTAGAGTTAAATTCCCTAAGTCAGATATATCTATACTCTCTCAATCTGAATTAGTAAGAATATATGAATAAGTAAGTTAGTATCCTTACATTTAATTATTGAATTAGTCAATTCTCCACTTTCTAATAAATGAAATAATAAGTCACTAAGTGAATTAGTAAAAATAAATTAATAATCTAATTAGTAATTTTACTTAATAAATTGTTTGTTTACAATGAATAGTTCTTCGAAGATCAGTAACGATAAACTTTTTGTATAAATAACTATGTTATTTTTGTCATATTATTTAGCTTTTATAGTTTATTCAACGGATTTTAGAAGCTTTCCAAGGATTTTCAAGTATTATAAATAATTTTCAGTTATTCTATGCAATTTTAATGAATTTTGTCGAATTTTAAAGTGAATAATTTTTAAAAATTTTCGAGGAATTTTAAGGGGTCTCTAGTAATTTTTATAAGTTTCATGAGATTTTTAAAAATCATTCTAGAGTTTTGACAAATTTTTAAGGGATTTTAAAGCTTCTCACGGAATTTAATGCGGTTTAAAAAGATTTTCATGACTTCAAAAAATGTGCGTAATTTTAAGGGATCTAACATTTTTTGAGATATTTCATTAAATAGTGTTACTAATTCATTTAGTAAGAAGTTACCAATAATTCATTTAATCTGTCCTTGTTACTAATGGGATTATTACCTTTTTACTAATTTATAGTAAACGACTTTATATCATTTTGATTAGTAAGAAACTACTAATAATTAGTAAAATTTAACTAATTCAGATTGAGAGAGTAGGTAAAAAATTGGCACAAATACTACGGAGAGTAATTTTTAAAACGAGCCCAAGTTAAAGCTCTGTGCTATATATATAAATTTGTCAATGATGGTTTGTTTCTGAATTTGAGCTAAATAATCATAGTGACGGAACGAAACTTCTGCGAAAAGAGGCAATGCAAGAAGAAGCTTTGATCGCTGCTAATTGAAGTGATTCTTAGAAATTTGCTAGGCAGGCAGGAAGACTGAAGGAATAGCAACAAAAAAAGTAGAGTTGTTGGTCCAACTTTTTTTCAGTATATATATATATATATATATATAGATCGAGATTATTAATCGTCACGAAAGACATTACAAAGAAAGAAAGACACGTTTGGAGAAAATGAATATATAAACGAGGATTAGATAGATGACTTAAATTGAAAAAATTTGAATCAGATAGCTTTCATGTCTCGGATATTATAGGTAACAGAAAGACTCTTATGGAAAGATTTTTAAGAATGGCGGTAACGTGTCAAGACGATGGAAAATAGCGAATCCTTTCAGATTCACGAGGATAAAGCGTCCACAATGTAGTTTTTATATAAAGCATCGAGAATCGGAAGATCTTTCTAGAAGCAGCACGAGAAATTGACAGAAGTCGTTCTTACGGAAAGGATACCTTTCAAAGTATCATAGAGATCCAACTGGTTGAAATATCCTTTTAGATTAAAGCTTATTTCCAATACTGAAGAACCTCTATTGAAGGTCCTCATCGTATAATCATGATAAAACTATCCGCAAAGGTTATATATAAAGTTGCTTAACAGTTTTCTTATGAAAAAAGATTAACTTTCACCAAATATAACGTGATTTAAGATTATCCTCTTCATAAAGTATTTTTGATACACTTCTTTACGATCACCTAAAATGAAGTCGATTAGGGTAGAAGCAGTCTGCTTCAAGTTTGAATATACATATTCTTCTTTTAAGCTGAAGAGAGGATGTTTTCAAACACTTTTGTTGAGAAGATTTGGGTGTCAGGAGCATCGAACCAAGGGAAAATATCAAACCAAACCAAGGGAAAATATTGAATCCATTTGAGATTAGGGTAGCGAGCTATGAGCACGTACAATGGTCCTGTGAAAGAGAAAGTCGATACGTCTTCGGACAAGCATTTATATGTGAGAATGACAGACGTTCGATTTCAGACCAGTGACCCTTCTTGGCATTAAAATGACCCCAGTTTGATGACTATGGATACACTCCCAATGAACCTCTCCAAAGATGATTTATCCGCGTGTAAACACGCACAGTACTCTGTTTGAGCCACTACTTACTCCACCCGAAATCCTCTTTTCACAGAATAATCAGGATTATTTCAAGTATGTGGGATTTACCATCCACATTTTCATTCCAATTTAGAGAAACCTGAAACTCAGAACCGTTAGAATACTTTTTTGAGGAGGTCTAAATAATTATGTGGGATTAAATTCATGGTTTATTTCAATAAATAATGATGTGGTTATTTGCAGCAGCTCAATTAGCATTTTATTCATTAGTGCTCTAAAATCTATAGATTAGATTTTTGAGTGTAAAATATCTCGGGAGGATATTTAATAAGCAAAAATAATGAGAAAGATTTCAGTTTTTTTAAAAAGCAGTGAAACGATTATTTCTCTCTTAATTATAATACTTTTTCCACAATTATTTCCGCTAATAGCGCACAGGGGAGCGAAGCCGCCCTAGTTTCATAATAAAGACATTACTTTCATATAAAAAGAATGTTTGCATTTAATTAAGACAGTGCAGTCATACAGAAAAAATCTGCTATTTATAAGGAAATTTCGGTATAAAGAGCAGACCCTTACTTTTATCAAAAAAATCCACCTATTTCGTACGGAAATTTCGTAGCCCCGATCTTTAATTAAAGCAAAGGAAGAAAAATTGTTTTGTCTCGTATGAAAGGAAAATATTTAATTTAAAAAAATTAATATAGGACTGGAGTAATATATATATAGGTATATATATATAAGCTAGTAATTCGATAAACAAAGAAATAGAGAAAAAATATAGCAGAAGAAAGAAAATAATCAAAGTGTCAACGGTACTCTCTGTTATATTTTTTACGCGTTCCAAAGTTTGCAAGAATAATTTTTTGGATATCGTAACTGGAATAAAAGAAGGACGAAAAATTGGTTGAAGTACTTCTTAGAAATCTACAGAGAAAGAATGGTAGAAAAAAAGATTTTTAAATGAAATGAATAACTGAAACACAAAAAAAATCCGTGCCGAGCCTTAAAATCGCCGGCTTCCCATTGGAGTATATAAATAAAATATAGAAAAGCATCTGAAACTCGTTGTCACAAAAAAAAAAATTGGCAAGTTCGTCGCTGTCATCTGCAGTGACGAATTTAGTAGAGACAGGGTCTTGGCCATTTCACAAGCTGTTCTTTTTTCAGAAATTACCGAATGCTCTTCTAAATAAAGTTTCACGTTGATAAACACAAATCAAGGAAAGCGAAATTCCTCGGGAAACAGAGGGTAAAGATTGATTTGCGTAATGACGATTTGGCGTCACTTATTGGTTCCGTTTTGAATCTACTCGATGTTTATCTATTTCATAATTACACTTGGTTTCACTTTATTTAGACCGTTTATTTATTTACGTACTCTCAAGGATGAAATAATATAAATATAACTACAAATATCTACATTTCTTAATCAGTTTCTCTTATACTTTTTAATTGAATTACATTACATTAGTAACTTCTTACTAAATTATTAATTCAGATTGAGAGACAAGCTTTGTTTATTCCTGTTTTTGTATAAATATTTAAAATTGGCGATGGTTACAAGGATTTTCGTGAAAACATATTCAATATTGAAACATTGTATAATTTCGAATGTTTGAACCAGAGGGATGAAATGAGACACGAGTTATTTTTTACAATTCATAATAAATTTCAACGAAAAAAGAAACTGCACGCGAAGTTCTTAATAATTCATCGTCAGTCGCATTTGAAAGTACATTCGCCTGGTTTTGATGGCAATCGATCACGCATGCTGCGATTAACAGCACCTGGTCTATCGGGCACGTTAACCCTATAATCCGTATATATATATATATGTTTAACGAGGAGCTTTTGAGAATTCCGGTTGGTTGGAAAATAGCACAGCAGCCCGGCACATCAGTCAAGAAACAAATTTGTTGTGTTAGATACGGCTTTTTACAAAAATATGAAAAACGAGAAGCCGATCAAATCGAAAGCACAATTGCTAGATCTCTAACTTTCGCCAAATCTTCAAAAACAGCCGTTCCAATAGAGTTTTTCCAAAAAAGGGTTGCAAATTGATTTTATTGAATTTATTGAAAAATTTGACTCTCAGAATTGATTTGCACATTAGACAATTTTTTTTTATTCGATTGAAGAAGTGGTAAACGTTGCACCGATAAAGGTAAAAATCATAAAAACGGGAAAAGCAACCTTATTTTCGTCTCTGGATCTAGTTCCAACTGCTAAGAAAATCTCCTAAAAAGAAAGAAGAATTTTGCTCCACGACTTGAGATTCCGGACTTGGCAGAATTCACAGATCACAAAATCACTGACTCGAACCCGCAATCCAGAAAAATAAACGATTTTATTGAACGATTAGAAAGATGTTTTGAAATGACACGTCAAAATAAGAGAAATGCAAACAATCGGCACCGACGATTCCGTGCAAAGGACGAAAGGCTGATTTTGCAAACGACGATTTAGAGAAAAGTAACACTTGTCTAACACTCGCGTCTTTTTCTTTCGAATTAAAGCTAGTCGAATTACTAAATTATCACGACTTTTTCGAATCAATGCAGTTAAAACTCAATGAATTATTTCATTTCAGTAAAACTCCGATTTTGGAACGTGATTACAACAGGTGAAAAGCAACATGGCGACTGCTGAATAATTTTGCTTTCGGAGCGCGGGAGTCTCAGCCCAGTGCTACCAACTGCTTTTTTCCGTCACTAGAAGAGCGCGTAATTTAAATTTAAA
>JAUESI010000033.1:3179307-3197402 GCA_032275145.1 Synergus laeviventris | reverse complement strand
AATAAAAATCTCGTGATTAATATATTTTCATCAAATTTAAACTTTTCAAATCCCCAATTTTGAAACTTCGATGTCTTCAATTTTAGATTAATGCAAATTTTTCATATTCCTTTTCGTAAGTTTTAGTTTTAAAGTAATAGAAACGGAACAGTGAATAACTGCCTTTAAATTTCAATTTACAAACGAGAAAATTCCAACTTCAATGTTATCAGAGAATCTCATATGATCGTTAATAGCTTAATTAGGGGAATTATATCAGATTGAAGATGATATAAGCCTTCCAAGAAACGATTGGGGGCAGGGCCTGCACCTGTTTTCACCTTGTGTGCAACACCGTATCATCTTTATGGCATCCGACTCACTTATAGGATCATCAGCCATGAAACAAATCAATGAGCCTCATATTACAAGTCCAGAAAGAATTTAAAATAAAAATTTAAGCTTCACATCAGTCTTCTACCACCAAATTTTATTTTTCTTTCTCTCTTGGAATTTATCAAATAAAATTTGGCTTTACGGGCAATAACTAATTCGAATTGTATGCACTCTGTATTTATATTAGATATTTATACCGATTTCAAATAGTAAAATAGTAAAATAAATAACAATGTAAATAATAAAACTATCATTTATCTTCCGGAATCTGCGCTATAAAAAATGGTGTTAATAAATTTATTTTCTAGTGCATATAGTATATACATATATTAGATTGTATAATTTTCACTATTTGAATAATATTCGCGGGAATAATGCGTGAATTATGGGAGCTTTTTAAAATATCATTTAATATCTACCAGTTAACCCTGAAGAGATCAGGTTTATAGTTTCGCCCGACTCATCGCGACTTCCTCTCCCTTTAAATCAAGAGCTGCAAAACTCGTTTTTTCAAGGCGGTGACGAGAACGGTGAAATGATAACCTATCTTAATTGCTCCTTGTGTACTACAAAAATGGGCACCAAGTTAAGTAATTTGATACGGGATATACCTATCCTTGATTACGGAGGCAAAGCCCCAAACATAAATTGCCTCAAGGCCATCTTCAATTTTTTTTCGTTGCTATTTTAACATTTTTTGAGTCGAATAGTCCCAGTCAAAAATTTGTCATAGAAAATAAAACTAATATTGTCGTATTCAATTTTTTATAAATACAATAGAAAATATGATATTTAAGGGAAAATGTTAAACTATGACGTCATAATTTACTGACAATATATATTTTCTTGGAGTCGGTATTCTCCCTTTTATTATTGATTTTGTACGAAAGAAAGCTTTTTTCCATGTCCACATTATGACATAAGGCGTTGCTAGTTTTAAACTTTTTGCTCTATGGTCAATAATAAAATGAAGAAAACCGACATCCGCTGATATATTTTCTGCTCTTTTCCAAAAATTCAACGAGATATCTTCTCTAGTTTAGAAATAAGAACCGGGAAAAAAAATATATTTATCTAAAAAATACGGACATGATAGTTTTTCATTTTCCCTTAAATGAGAATGAAGTTTGCAAATTTTACTATAAACGAAAATGAAAAATTTTTTTTCTAAAAGATACAACATCCCAAATTTTGCATTGGTTACAATTTTATTGCTGATAATAGGTATTTTCAATGCTAAAAGACACTCCAAACACTTTCATTTCCCCAATTAATTTGGAACTCATTCCATATCATCCCTTAAACCTAAAAAATTCACCAAAAATTACCTAATTCTTGGAATCAAAGTTTTATTGCTGATATGGGATGAAACTTCATAGGTGTTTTTTAACATTGAGAAGATTTATTATCAGCAATAAAATTTTGATCCCACGAATTAGGGAATTTTTGGTCAATATAAGATTAAAGGACGATATGGGATAAGTTCCAAATGAGCTAGGGGGATAAAACTTTTTGGGGTTTCTATAATGATTTTCCAACTATGGCTTTCCTATAATATTATTCAATCACTGATTCGATCAGTGACGATTACATCCTATAATGATTTTTTTTAATGAGTTTCCTAAAATTATTTTCGATTAACGAAACAAACAATATTAAAATACTGATGATTTTTTCATAATGTTTTTATGATAAGGACCTAATAATATATAGATAATATTATACTCTCTGAATCAGTTAAAAAACAGTGGAATTTCACTGATTCCCATGAAAATTCTCACTGATACGATCAGTGACGATTGTGTCCGAAAATGATTTGTTCATCATTTTATTTCGACTGATTTTCCTATAATGATTTTTTTATAATGAGTTTCCTACAATTATTTTCAATTAGAGAAATAAATAATATTAAAATACTGATGATTTTCCTATAATATTTTTATGATAAGGACCTAATAATATATAGATATATAGATAACTTGAATCAATGAAATTTCCCTGATTCTCGAGTGACTATTTTCTCACAATTTCAATCAGTGAAAAATCTACTAAAATGCATGAAAATTGAATGAAATCTTGAAAAGAGTCACTTAAAATCAATGAACTTCCACTGATTCAATATACGGATAACTATAGTGGATTTATGAACATTAATCTGTCTGCGTGCAATTTAGATCGATTAATGACGAGGTGACAATTTTATTTGAGAGAACGACACTGGTGGTGGATCGATTCTCGATTAAATCGTGAAGATACGTTGATCATGGTGTCAAGTAATAGATAAACCTGTTGCGAGCCACCCTTCATTATCTATCGCCAGTTGCACGTCATGCGGCAATTCGAATGCATTGTAAATCCTTTCAGACTGGGGCGTTTATGCTCCTAGCATTTGCGCATGCGTTCTTCCTTGTTTATTTATGTAGGCGTCCTTATTTATGTGCATGTTTGCTATAAATTACGCGCTCCAACGCGCCAGCTTTTCCGCGGTTGTACTGATCGCGACATTAATTCTCCTGTGAGGTAACTGTGATCCCATTGGTCAAGTCCTCCTTTCCTTCACAATAAATCGTCAACTAACTACCTTTTACAAAATATCTCTTATAATCTTATTTTCATTATTCCCTCATATAATTCGGAAATAAAATATCGTAAAATCGTTCTACTATAAGAGTAACGCAAACTATTTGTTGAACCGTAACTCTCCCTGTCTACTCTACAAGAAAGAATGAACGTTTCCAAACCAAGTATACGTGCCAAAAATTCTGGAGAATGTGAATTTTTCTTGGGATTTCAATCGCAGCAGCAAATTTCATTTCACAAGATTTATTTACTCTTCTGGCAATTGTTCTTTCAATCGCAGCCAAACGACTTGTTGCTAAAGTAAGAAATTGACTCACTTAAGTGAATTTTGCTGCAATGAAATGATTTTTTATGGATTATAATATATTAACAAATCGAATCGTTTGCTATAATATAATATAATTGATGTAACATTATTAGTCAAAAGCCATAATACCAAAATTCGCCATGAATCCCATAATTTCTTCAATGAAACTCGAGTAAAAGATTCTGAGTTAATTTTGTCAAGCGAAAGAAAAACACTGACCTGTTAAATCAGATTTCCGCAATAATAATAATAATGATTATTACTATTATTATTATTATTTCAATTTGTGCATGAATTCAGAGGCGAGAAAATTATTAAAACTAAGGGTATGAATTGAGCCGAGTTGCAGCAACACACTCCAATTAATTCATTAGATCCCGCGACTATTGTGGCTTCTTGGAATCGCCTCCACTAATTGACTAGAGTCAAGTGGCAATTATACAATTATGTAACTGCAAGGTTATTAACGTTATCTTATTCCACTGTCTTTTGTGATACGCAAAAAAGAAAGCGAAATTTTAGGGTCCATTGTTCTCAAAAGTGAGAACAATGAAAAAGATTCTTAAAAGTTTTGAAACGCAAAGTCTGTATATGTTTTTCTAACTGTTTGTGTTGACGTAATAATCATAAATTTCAAATTAACATAAAGACGGCTACTTTTAATTAATTTTAAGTTTTCTCCTAGATTATTATACTTTTATTTTAATCTAACATAAATTTTATTTTAACAGATTTTGTTAAAGGAACCAAGAGTTAAGACTTGTGGAGAAAGGCTATTTGAGAAAAATTCTTGAAAGAAACACATTTTTTTGAATAGAGGTTTTGAATGCACTAGTAAAATCAAAAGAGCATTCAGTTCTAGCAGCTGTAGAGAAATCGCGAGGGCATAAAGGTTGAGCTTGGAAAAGAGGAGTCAAAGATTCAAAGGCTTTGAGGAAAGGACTACGAACTACGAATACAGGTCATCTCAACTCCTGTTTAACCAGAGTTCAAAGAAACATAGAATTGAATGCAAAAAGTAGATTATCTCTGATAAGATTACTCAGAACTATATAGTATACACGAGTATATCCGGTAAAATATTTTTCAACTCGTTATATAAAATATACTTATTTATATCAATGTAAAAAATTAATATTAAAAAATAGTAGGGAAAAATCCTATATTAAAATCTAATCTCTATTTTCAAAAAACAGAAACTAGATAAGCAAAATAGTTTCCTCTGCACTCTATATAGTAGATTTAAGATACAATGAATGTTAACTAAGTAATAAATTACATCAGGTATATCATACGTATTATTAAGTTTTATTAAGTGCGATACTAAAAAGTGATAAATTATGAAATACCCTGCAATTTTGAAAAAGGAAACCAATCTTGACAACATAGTGCACGCATAAGGATAAGAAACTCGATACGAGGTTTTGTCAGAACGTTATACATGAATCTTTATGAAGCAAAAATTGTAACGAGGTAATCTAGATTTTTGTAAAAAATATCATATTAGTATTCAAAAATGAACAGAGCAATTAAAGAGTTAAATGACCCGTACGGTTTTCCTTTACAATCTTTTGCCGCACGGAAACCGCAAAATACATCGAGGGCAAGCGGCTTCCGTCTGATAACCTATCAGGAACTGACGCCCGTAGTCGTAAAGACAAGCGGCCAATCAGAGGGAAGCACCGTCGAGACTTTCGACGTCCGGGTCGTCAAAACGAGACTTTCGGTGAAGATAAGAAAATTAACGATTGCAGCAGCGATGGATCGTTGCTCGTTTTCGCCTTTTACCTCTTTCGTCTACTCTGGTATGCCATCTTTTTCTCATCCACTCCAGCTGTCAGGCGGAAATCGCCTTTTTGACATTGCATAATAAGATAACGAGAGATAAAGTCCCCTTAAATATTACAAATTCAAGACTTTCTCGTTAAACTGTTAAATTTTCAAACTCTTTAAAATTGAATCAGTGAAAATTTGATTCATTTTCTAGTATTTTCAGACTGTCTGATAGTAGGGTAGTTTTGAATAATTTAATTTCTGACTTGTCGAAACACCAAAATGTCCTACAACTCAGTAATTCGTTTGTTCCATTGCAAATGGTTTTACTCAAATAGACGAGAAAAAGCTGTTCACTAGCCCAACGGCACTGGTGTCATCATATAATTTACATATACAGGATTATCAAGAAGATAACAGGTTTTTACATTCATTTCCTGAACAAAACCTTTTCCAGTGAGACAAACGAATTACGAGCTGTGAGTTTTCATTTATGTTAGACCTCTCGATTCCATAGTTCCAAATAGAACCTTATACTTTTATAGACCTGCTTAACCTTGCAAATTTTTATTATTAAATTTTGTTATTTAAATTTTTAAAAAAACTATTTTTCGTAGAACAATATTGTAACTCGCTCAACAAATGTTTGCTACGCACCAAAACTCTCTCAACTGTCTTTGTTTACCGAAAAATTGTTGACTGTAAATGTTTGTAATGAAAACACACCTGAAACAGCAAGGGAAATTGTCCATTAATTCACAATAAAATGCGTCAAACTAGAAAAATTGTGAAACGAACAATTCGTAGCTAAAAATGATTTTATCAACAACTACAACTTCTATCGACTTCATTTCATGCTACAATTTGTATTATTTAATAAATTAATTTATATCTCGAATTCATTTATACTTCGCTGTTCTTCGCATTGCTGCTAAGGACGCAGTGGATGGAAAATTTTATCTGCAACAAAATTTAACTATACTTTTTTCTGTGAGTATTGGAAGAGCGACAATTAGGTAAATGTGAGCAGATGGAATGGCAGCTTGCATATAATATGCGTCATATATGCAGCAATTGCAGCATATATGTAGCATTGTAGCACATATGAAGCAGGAAGTGTTGTAGGTTGGTAACAGTATACTGGAAGTAAATTACACCTGTGATCGCAATGAAACTACGTTCTGAAGGAAAGCAGTTCCAGAACGGTGGGTATGGACATATAACCACAGAAATGGGACCGACCACAGAAAAATGGCAGGCCCGAAAAATGTCAAAAACACGAGGCATGTCTGGCACTCAAGGGGGGCCAACGAAACAAACACCACCTTCTTTCCATTGTCCTTTGGGACTTTAGTAGGCTCACATTGCAGGGCAATTACGATCTCGTATGAGCTAAATACACACGAATATCTACTGTCTCTTTATGTTCTTCCGCCTCTTGAACCCTCTCCCCTTTTCATAATGTGCCAAGCAACACACAATATATTTTCGCAATGCACAACATTACCACGTCCGCTGCATACATGTCATTGTTTGAGGTCACCGTCCATGACGGCCACATATCCAGCCGGTTATGTATGCGCTATAAAGCACCGAACACCATCCAAGGCAATGAGAAAAGTATATCGGTGATAATAAGGAGATCGGCTGATCAATCGAGTAGTGTGAGGGGAGACTGGTTCTACATAGGGTTGCCAATAAAATGATGACGAATTTCAAATAGTTTCGATAAAAAGTAGCCAATGAGCTTCTGAATATGACTGAATAATTGAATATGAATGAAGCTAGCTCCAGTGCAAAAATTTCCATGTGGATTTGATCGGAGCCCGATCGGTCAGAGTTTGGGCCAAATCTGGTTCCAATTAGATTGAATTAGACTCCCATCAATTGTCTGTACTATTGCTATATGATAACTTTATTTTATTTTATTTAGATTTTTTTAGCTCTGTAATTAACAAAACTATTTGAGAACTTATAATGGAGAAGTTAATTTTACAAAAATTATGAAAGTACATAAAATTTGGAAAAATAAAATTGATATATTGTGGAATAGGTGTGTCAATTTTACCAATTTGCATAATTTAAGAAGCATTTTGTTGCAACTTAAACTGGAATTTTTTCCAACATACATTCCAAAATTTTCTGTACACGTACCCAAATTTTGACAAGTTGGGTAGTTAATAAATATTAATACTCTCTAAAATTGAATCAGTGGAAGTTCACATTCTGTTCAAGATTTCATTAAGTTAAAATCCACTGAGAATGAGTGAAAAGACACTGATTCCAGAGCTGAAAGTAACGATTCACTGATTTTTCGCTGATTCAAATTGAGAGAGTAAGGTTTCCACATTATTTTCTTCTGTCTTTGATTAAAAAGCGTTTTCTAGCAAATTTTCTTATTTTTGGAACTGAAACTTTTGTCATACTCAGAGCCAAAAACTATGTCAAATTTTGGAACGTTTTTCGAAGATCAATGACAGTGCATGAAAGTGAGACTTGGGCGTGTGAGGAAAAATAGAAAGCACAAACGAACATGATTGGTATGCGCGATTCTTGAGGATTGAGGAACGTATGGGGTAAAACGCTACTGGTCAGGGTCAGTAATGAGTGGATTCTCAAAGAATGTCGAGTGGACGAAACTCTGATTGATAGAAGATAGAAGTGAAAAAAATACGTTGAGATCGTTTAGTCATTTGGAGAGAATGGATGAGGAACATTTAACAAAGAAAACAAGTATGTTTATGTAGGAAAAGTAAACGGTTGCGGCTGTCTATAAAAATTCGGATCTCACGATAGGTGTGGTGTGCTTAGCGAAATATTATTTATAATAACATAGCCTGAGGTAGAAGCCTGAAGAAGAAGGTCGGTCAAAAATCTATTGGTACTAGTACAAAGCTGGAGTTGAAAGCTTTACCATACATTCTTTAACCCGAAGGCTCGACATTGCATTCTCAATCCTCAAAGATGAAACAATTGGATGTTTTAAAAGTTGGTGATGACAATGATAAAGTGAATTTATCGTCTTTATCAAGATCGATGTGGGAAGCGCGGCATATGGCGATAAAAGTAGAAAACGAGACATGTCCAAAGAGAATTATGAGAAGTGGGATGGGAGTGCTGGAAAATTGAAAGACAGCAGCGGTAGAAGAGTTTCGCTACGAAAAAGGCTGTGTGCTATCCACAAAGAAAATGATTACGGAATAGGGAAAGGTTAAGCGATGAGCTCTTCACAAACTCAATGTCCGTTTTAGAGGACGTTCTCGGGCGCCACTTCTTTTATACACTGAAAAAACTCTTTTCCACACGTGGTTTTGTCAATCAAAATCTTGGTTATGGCAAACACAAATGAGATAGTTGTACCATATTTTACTATTTCTGTGGTTGTCACAACCATAGAGTTTTCTCAGTGTGGGTTCACGTTTCACGTCTGCAGTTGTTGTAATGTGTACTTGCGCAATTATATTCAACACACTTATAATATGGTAAGTTCAAAATTACTTGAAACTTGGAAAGAGTTTAACAAATCCACAAACCGAAGAACACATGGTCACGATCTTGATATATTCGGTCACGGAAGCGTTCAGTAGTTTTCAATATACACACCCACGGTCACGCCTTGCTTCCCTTCTTTCAAAGTGAGCGAATTCGTGATCGGTAGCCGACTCAACGATCGATAATAAATATCGTTGAAAAGCCGGTTCTTGTGCACGGAGGGCTGTGCTATAACTCGCTTTTAATCCGCAGCAAATCGTTTAATCACTCTCAAGAAAACAAAAATGCTATGATCAAGGGAAGAGATAAATAGACCGCAATATGGCAATAGAAATTCATTTTCAATCTAAATAAAAACATTAAACTGGAAACTTGATGGAATACCAGACAAAGGAAAAAAGTACATAATATTCTTCCATAATGCAACAGAAATCTCAAAAACTTTGATTACAGTCTTTAATATGTGAATCATTACTACTTGACAGACCTTGAAACATGCCTAAATGAATGTAACTATATTTCCTTTAATTTTTCAGGCTTAAATAAGTCTCAATTTGCAGTCTAGTACCAAATTATAAGGTTTATAATCATTAAAAATGTGGTTCAGTGTATAATTTGTATGTAAATTTTGTTCGTAAATGATAATGTGTAAGTGGTATAAAGTTTAATAAAATTTATGAGATTTTAATAAGGGTGTAATGAAAGGTCTTGTGGAAAGACTCGATGATGCGAAACTCATCGAATTTTTAGTTTCAAGTCTCGACGTCAGTCCATTCACGGAGACTGGCACCATTGGGAGATAATTAATAATTTAACGGTGAATTTTACGACGATCAGCAGGAACTTTTACTCGCCAAGGCACTCATGCGTGCTGCAGTCGATGCGCTTAAACAAAGTTTAATATGTACACCCGTGTGCATGTATAACCGACAGGACCGAGTACTGCATGACACGTATGCATTAATGTTCGCTAATATAAAATTCTGCGTCTCTTATTCTCTTAAAGGAAGACTTTCCCGTCTCAGAAATGAGCAACTGCATTTTTTCACCATTGAATGCGAGTTGGTAATAAAAATGCATGAACAAATTATGAATTAATTTCAGTAGACTAAAATACTTCTAAGAGAAACTTATGTAATCTTCTGGCATGTATAATTTTATGTATCATTTGATAAAATTCGTAATTTATTAATGACAGGTTTTATTCATTTTTCAACCAATTATTTCGATTTACGAGTATATTTCAGTATCGAGAGGAAAAAGCAAACTGGACTGGTTATTTATTCACTAAAAGCTAGTAATTATACTCGTGTTATAACAATTTATTTATTTAATGTGGAGCTGTTGACTCAATTCACGTGATAATTATCCAAAAAAAAAATCTGCCTCCATATCTATAATGCATGATTTTCTATGCATCGACAGTTTAGTTTAATTTAATGTTAGATACGCGAAAAAAGGCGGAAATGGCTGTATGCAAATGAGCCGAAGAGAAGGTCAATAAACTTTCATGAAACGATCACTGACCTCTTGCAGATGTGATTTTTTAACTGTAAAAATATTATGAAAGAAAGCACATTTGATCGTTAAATCTTTGTTATTTTACTTTAGCAGTGTCATTTAATGTAGAAATTCATATTATGATCACATGGATATTGATTCAAATTTGCACGAAATGTTACAGTACATAGTCACATAACTCCAGGGGTACTGACGATCTTCGTAATCTACGTTTGCTTTGAAGAGCATCGTTATTACGAAAGATCCTTTGATCTGAACGCACAGGTGTGTACACTGTACATGCCATTACATGTTTGAGTATATATAGGTTTAAGTTATGTGTGAATTTGTTGGCATTTGAACGAATAGTAAAAAATAAAATTAGAACACTCTGTTAGGAGTAAAATAATAGAAATTCTATCTATTTTAATATGATTCATCTATTTCTATCTCTTTTTTAATCTGCAATAACCGTTGTCCTTTTGAATCTCAGTCTTTCTATCCTTCGTCCACACTAATCTTTCCTTATTCTTCGCCTATCCACACCAATCTTTTTCTGTCCATTTTGCAGTCTACTACTGCGACTATCTTTTTCAATCCCAACTATCCTATCCTTTATCCAATCATTTCAATCTTTTTATATCATATATATTTTTCTAATTCTATCTGCTTAATTATGATTCTAATTAATATCTATTGAGATAGAGAAAAGCGGATTAAAAGATCCGTTTTGGATAAAAAGATTAAAGATTAAATGAGTTGAACCATATTATTGCAAGATAGAAAATAGACAGACTTATCAGACAAGGAATAGGATAAGATAGAGAAAAAAAGACGTCTAACAAAGAGATTGAAAGAGATAGAGATGAAAAAAGAGTGAACATGGGAGATAGAAAGAAATTCCAATTTTTTTGGAAGAGGCAGACTGAAGGATAGAAAAAGATAGAAAAAGATACAAGATGCAAAAATTTCTATCCTTTTCTATCTTTTTACTTCTAACAGGGCATATTTAGCATGTTTAGGGTTTTGAAGCCGTACTTGTGAATAAACATTGCGTAGTATGAAATCAAAACGTAAAATATGAAATTATGTGTAATTTGTAAATAATATTGACAGAAGCGATATTTAATTAGCACAGAAATATATGCGCGACCGCAGGCAGATCGATGTACGTGCTCACTGCAACGAGCTCAATGTACGCGCGTGCATGCATGGCTATTATTGCAAAAGTGTGTATGAATATAAAAGTAGCCTATTGCATTATATTATTTCTGTAATAAAAATAAATTCAATAAACGCGAGATTGACTAAAACTTAATATTCACTTATATTAAAAGTCGGTAAATGTCCATCTACCTCATTTCTTCCTTGAAGCACTTATTTTATTATAACTATATATTGAGTGAACTTTAACTTCTAAAAATAACTATCTTAGTTTCTTTAGTCTTTATTTTAATGCCATAGCTTTCCAGTTTAATGATTTTACGATCTCTGCATTATAGTCTTCATTTAAAGAAAAAAATATTGCAGGTACCGATATAAAAGATATGCATTTTGATCATTTTTCTGAACTAAACTTACTTATTTGGTAAACACCTTGAAACGTAATAAGTTTATCGAACAAAATATATGAGCACGCTGTATTATTATGGGAAAGATTGATGATGCGTGATGGGGCCATAATCTTGCGGTTATGGACCTCCAGTAACTTTACTCAATTGTTCTTTTCTTATTTTCAAAATATCAAGACAAGTTTATTTCAATATTTTCAATATTTTTTTATATTTTAATATTACTTTAAGAACCTTTGCATTTTATTTCCTAAGTTTATCTGCCATGGAAAATCAATTTGATTTATTAGTTATAGAATGGGATTCCATGGACAAAGATTATGTGTAAAGTTACATCACATACATGGCCTTAAAACGGAAACTAGCTAAGAATACAAGACTACTGTGAAACCATCTGTAGAGCAACTCGAATGCTCGTTTTGCTGCAACTTAAGGTGATAACGACTGCTCGTTGAGTTTTTTCAAACTGGAAGATGGCTAAGCTGGCGACTATACGCATTGCGCCGTTTTCTGGGTTAACTTTAATGTTCACTGGATCATTTCACGAGCCAGTAAGCTCTGGGAAAGTCACGCAATAAGCAAAATTAGAAATCCGCTTCACTATTGAACATCTAGTGAAGCGGTTATTCTATGTTATAATAATCAGAAAGCCACGACAATTAATGTTATTGTACTGTCTATAGATGTGCAGTTCAATTGGAAAATAATAAAATATGTAATTTAAAAATTTGCAAATTTAACCAGCGATTGTTGCTTGGAAAACGGGGATTTAATTCAACAGATAGGCAGAATTTTAGTTTTTGATTATTTAAAAACATATAGTCGAAAAATCGATACTTTGTTAAGTCCTTATAACAAAATTTAACTTGGTATATATCTAATGGAAACTAGATTTTGTCATCACTATAAAGCTTCATCTATGAGGAAGCAAAAGGAGACAGAAAAGATAGAAATGGATTGGAGTAAATAAGGGGAATGGGAGCGGTGGATAAAAATGATATGGGGGTTGGTATTGACAGATGAAATTTTCAGATTGAAGAAATTATATAAAAACCATGGATATAAATTTCTACTATGCATCAGAATCGGTCAAAAAAGTTAAAGTAAAAGCTGACTAAAAAAATGGTGGGAGCAAAAATGGGTAAAAATGTATCTTATATAATACAAAAATTTATTACATATATTCTAATATATAGGTAAATAATAAAGTTATATCAAAATATACGAAACAATCTTCGATTTTCTAATTTCTTTTTTAACCCGCTTTTGCCCGTAGCTTTCTTAACCCATTTTGCTCCCATAATTTTTTTAGTCCGCTTTCTCTCTTAACTTGAATTAATGAAAAGTTGGTCACTAATTTACTTCAGTGAAAAATTCTACTAATTGTTGGTCATTTTTGACTTTCTGCCCCTAATTATTGTAATTCATATAAAAAAACTTGTAAACCCCCTTAGGTCTCTAGTAATTTTGAAATACATATAATCATATAATCTTGGAATCATTACAGATTTAAAAAAGAGTAGAGAAGGAATAAAGTAATAAGGGGAGGACAGAATTTGATAAGAAGGTGAAATTGGAAAAGATAAGCATAATGGAATTATATTCACGAGAGGATGGCCACGTATAAAAGGACATTGCGGAAGAGGTAAAAGGATTGACGTTGTTGAAGTTTAGAAATTATTCAAATATTTAAATTCAAATATTCAAACTCATCTATTCAGGATGACAAGAGAAATGTTACGTTACATAAAATCGCCAATATTCACAGAGCTAATAAAAAATTGGAAAACTGATAAGTAATATGGTATGTGACTTATCAAAGAAAATCTAATTAGGAGGAGATTTGATTTTAATAAAAAGTTAGTAAGGCTTTCGGAAAAAATGAAGTTTGCAAGTAGTAAGATTCTGATGACACGACAGTAAAAATGTAGTGGTACTGTGTCGTTTGTGTGTGTAACGGGTCGACGACCCAGCAAGTACTCTCTGTTCTAGCAGAATAGCTCTTTTGCCAGCGAATGTGTGTCACGTGTGGCTCACTGCTTGGAACGTTGAACGTGTGTTCACATGCATGTGTTTTATATACTATGCACGACATAACATACAGGTAGGCTGAAGAGAAAAGTAAAGGATCATCCGATGACCCGGCACCTCCGAGAACGACATTATCGTAACGTTTCGGCGTAGGCCGAACTCAAATAAGTTCTAATTAAGTCACTGCTTAATCAGAAACGAAGTTGTAATCTGAATCTCAAGTTTTAAAACTGGGCTGTTTTGCATTTTCGGTCTCTCAAATTTTTTTGATTACAAGAAAGGAAAGAATACTTTATAATAAATTGATTGCACGAGAAATTTGTACATTATGAATAAATATTAATAATTCTTCATTATTCTCTGATTTGAAAATATTATCATTAATCAAAAGAAGTGCATAGTTCTGTTTCCTCAAAGTTTTTCTCTCCTTTGCCTGCTTTCTAGTAAAGGGAAGTTTCTCAGTTAAGGAAATCGAGCGTTAATTCCTAAAGTTTGTCAAACTTAACTTATAAAAATGCTTCGTTAAAGTTTGAGCGTGTTTCCGTTTCCCGAATGAGCGTTCAGGAAAGTTACAACACCAGTGATTGCCTCAGTGTAGTTAAGGAACCGTGGAAAGTATCGATGAAAGAAAACCATTAAAGTTCACGTTTTTTTTATAGAATAAAGTAGAGCGAAAATTAATTTTCGCACGATCAGTAAGCCAGATCTAGCAATTGGGAATGGCTGTCGAACGTTAATTCAAATTCCCCGATTATCGCACGCCTGAGTGGCTATAACGATAAGCCTAAGGGCATGTGGTAATTACCATAAGAGTAAATTTCGTTTCGCCGACTTTTCGTTCGCAATAACAAATATTTTTCGTTAAAAATAGGCAATCCATCTCCGCTTCATAAAGACAGAACTAGATGGCCTAATTTTACTGGAAAAGATTTATTATTTCCAATCTAAAATTATGGAGTAATTACAACATTGCAATGAAATTTATGTAAATAATTGTTTCTGCTTATACAGTTAATTTAATTTTTGTAATTCGTAACTACTTTGATTAATTCCTAATGTAGGTTGAATCATAAATAACTCAATTTTTAAAATGCTCAGACATGAAATTGGACAATTATTATTATTCACAATTGGTTGCTTTCACTTGAAATTCGTCTGCATAAAAAATTACTTAATGCAAGTACAGGTGAAACTACAACTTTTATTTCGTTTATGAATCAGAGAATGACGTGTGTCATATCGTTTAAAATTTCAAAGAGTGGGCGGAAAAGAGTGGTCGGTCATGGTCACACATTAAAGGAAGTCTTAATTCTCATAATTTGTGTAAGTTAAACGTAAATTACTACTTTCACCATTACCATCGGTTTATATCGCTGGCGGCGCTATTAAACGACTATTATGCTTATCACATGATTATTGATATTGCTGTAAATAACAATTAATTGTGTAATTTAATTCATGCTTTTAGATACGCTGATTCAGTTTCTGATTATCAATTATATACATTCTTGTACAGAAAATTACAAAAATTTGAGATCAAAGAGGAATGCAAAATTTAGATGAAAAGTTTATCAGATCATTTTATTGAGGAAATTCAAGTACTAAATCTGTCGGTTAATCGGAAAATCGACAATTCTACAACGACCTGCCTGACACAATGTCAGAGAATGGAAAGACCGACGTTTGTCTCTGCCAAGCAGCAGTCATACGTGACAGGATTGCGAAAGACCTAGGATTGTTATGTACTGCAACAGGATACTAATCGCATTCGTTGGTAGGCATACAAGTACTAACCAACAGACAATCGAGGATCATTGACTGACAACGTTACTCCTAGAATTTTAACAATTTTTACATCTACTTCCCTTTTCAAGAAATATTTTTCTAATCTGAACAGAGGTTTTTCGAAGCCGAAAATTAGGAATTCAACAGGAGTCAGTGAACATAGCTGGAGATTAAAGAAAAATACGTGGAAACAGGTGATAAGTTTCTCAGACGTGCGAAGGTATCTTTCTATCGTGGGAGTTAGAACACATGGTTGTCTTTGCGGTAAAATGATCCTTAATCGCCTGCAGGACGTTTCGTGCGATAGGCGAGAGATGCGACAGACTATGAACTTTAGACCTCTTGTTTTTTTTCTATTTTGTGAAGAAAAATACTTAAGTTTTGTAAAAATTTTAAACATTTCCAGACTGTCGAAAAAACGATTTTCAGTTTTTGAAAAACTAACACAAACGCTTCTATAATTAATGAACAAACATTGTTTCAAATTTTTCATAAATCTAACTTAAAAGCTTTTTCTTTAAATTTAAGTGACTTAAAGACTAAGTCACTCTGCTAATTTTTTACTTGATTTTCATTGAGATGAGAAATTCGTGCAGGTGGATTGAGAATCTCATTTTTTCTGCTCGTTTCTGGCTCATCTCCCTGAATTGCAACCTGAAAGCGAGGTTGCTGACGTACAAGAGAGGAAATAGCCTTTTGACATAACAGAATGCTGGATTTGAATACGTATTTATGATATGTATATACGTAATCGGCCATTGCTGTTAGAATTCGCTTTCAGCCAACGAGAAAGGGAGTAAATTGTCTGTAAATATCGCAAGTTTAAGAAGAAATAGATTTTTAGAATGAGATTTTGACTCTTTTGGATAGCTCATCCGTGAAATTAAAAATATCTTATCCTTTATAGCATAATACTTTAACAGAAAAGTTATTCCATATCCACATCGAAAACTAGAAATCTAGCATGTTTGTTTCAAGCTTTGAGTACCTTATCACGTACCAGTAAATTAATGTAAAATATATACTGCAATATAGAGTATATGAAACACTTACTTGTGAGTGATTTTCCACATATAATTAAGATTTTAGATGGAATAAGGTAGCGTAAAAAAATAAAAGGTACCAAGCAGAGTAGTTTAAAAAATATAAAACTATTATATAATCTACCAAAATAAAAAGCAAAGTTCTAAAAAATAAAAGCAAGCGATGCTTCTTATAATGATAAGAATTCCTCTTGTATCGAGATTTTTGTTTATTTAAAAATACAGAAATTTGTTTGAAATTTTCATTCGTTACAGTTAGTATAAAGTTATAATGATTATATTTATAGTTTTACAAAAACCTAACTCTGAACTTCGTGAATATTTAACCCAGATTTTAGTATAAAAAATGAAATAGGTCTTAACAGGAAATTCAAAGTCAAAGTTAATTTTGGAATTAGTCCTTATTTCACCTATTCTCCTATATTTTTACACACCCAAAATTTCACATATGGTCCAAAGCACTGACACTCACCTGAAACAAAAATAATAATTTGCTTCTTAACAATTTGTTCTCATGGTTTTTGTGTATATTCTTTTCAGTAAATTGAAGTGATTTGAGATATTATATATTGTATACAGAAGAACTGAAATGTTATCACAGGAAAATGATATGTCAAAGGAAGTTGCCATTTATTATTTGTGTATGTAAAGCTCTAGAGAAAAGTAAGATTTGCAATTTCCTCGACCCTTAAGAAAAGTAGACAATACAGCTTTTTGCCTCGGGCTTTCCATCATTGTGAGATATCACTAAAGTAGTGTAGAGTGTACAATGTGTATTGCGAGTACGTATTTACGTATGAAATCATACTTATTGTTAGCCAGATCTGTACCTATGTCGAGGTAATGGAGCGGAATACATTTTCCGACGGGAAAAGAATAAAGTTCCACGAGAGCTGGCTTAGTCTGTCGTGAATTCCAACTCTCAAGTCGCGAATAACCCGTACTGCTCATTAATCATTTCTAACGAGAGAATCGCCATACAAGACCGATGAATGTATTAAGATCCTTACTCTCGATAATTCAATATAGAGTGCAGAGACTCATCAATATTATAGACACTTCACTTCTATGCGCACAGAATCCAACTTCAGCTGAGTCGCAATTTAAAAATGAAACCGCTCTTTAGCACTAGAATTAAAAGTTATCACAGGTTGTCTAATTTATTTGTGATTTATTTTTGCAGAAATAGCCGCTTTTTAAACAATTTTAAGGAATCTTAAGGGATTCTAAGTAAAGAAAGTACTATTTAACGATATATGTATACTAAAATTATTTAATTAAATTTTTTTTTCGAAAAAGCTGAAACTTATAATTTCGGTGTCCCCATAAACACGACCTTTATTCCATCTTAATTGTAATCTTTTTTTTATTTCCTGCACTTGATTGAAACTTGTCTCGTCTTTTGTAATCATGGGTTTGATTATTCAATACTCGACGACATCTTCAATGGCAATTAGAAGTAACGCGGAGTCACTCTATGTGGCCAAGAACACGACCCCTTTCCGTTCTAATTTCTTTTAACATAACATACTCCTACGCGGGCTTTACTCGTAACCTCCTTTGCCTTGAGCAAAAGAACTGAAGAAGCTGAAGAACTTCAAAAACTTCAAAAACTTCAAAAACTTCAAAAACTTCAAA
>JAUESI010000033.1:3152782-3166230 GCA_032275145.1 Synergus laeviventris | reverse complement strand
TTTTATTAGCGATTTTTTTTGACTGAGTTATTCCAACTTTTGTAGAGGGACAAACATTTAATGAACAGATAGTAATCACCACATTAGATATTGATTTGGAACACGTTCCATTAGATGGTAAGCTCTTTACATTAAGTGTGATGAGTGGAATGTCTTAATAAGCAAGTAAAGCTGGTACGTCAGAGGATTAAGTTAAAAGTTTCATCTAGATATAGCTTCTCTATTGTTCTGTTGGTTTTGGCAAAGAGGGTTTTCTAAAATGAGGAAATGAGGAAGAGAATTCAGCAAGAGAGGGGAGATTGGTTTAGAGAACTCTGCAAAGTTGACCATAGGAAAGCAGGAAGTGCCGACCATGCCAATATTAAAGTTCCAATATTAAACTGCCAGGAAAGCGGTAGCTGCTTGGACAAGTCGCTTTTTGCATGAACTCTACTTACAATTCTGCAATCTACCATAGAATCACCTACGTTCAGATACTGGGACGAATGTTATTTTCTTCCGATTTGGTTGCCCGATGTTTGGGCCAGTGTTCAAAGTTAGGTGAGTCTATAGACGAAACCAAAACATTATTTACGAAACACTCAAGTTGCTGTTCCTGCTCAAAAAAGAAGATTCAAATGACGACTTGTGATGAACCGACGATTATTTTTACCAACTGAATGTCTCCCGAAGGATATAGACAGAATAATACAATTGACACAAAAGAAATGGATCTAAGAAAAAATCCATTACTACGACTGCTAATATCTACCAACCCTTCTATTACTCGACACAGTCTAATATAATTAGAAGAAAAACTTAATTCTAGATAATTGTCGGATAAAATATATAAAATATCCTGGTAATTTTATGTATTTTTGCATATATAATAGATAATAAAAGCGCTTGTACCATCTTGTGGTAACTGCTTGCGTATCACGTGCAAGAATAAGCACCCGTTATGGCCCTCGTCAATTTTCATGCTTCGCGTGACTCCTGATGAAAAATGAAGAACAGTGCCATTAAACGAATTTCGTACATTTATGACCGGTGCTACCTTTTGAGTAACGGTCAAAAGGTAAGAAAATTTTTGTTTTTAGTATCTCTCCAATCGACACGAGATTAATTTCGTTAACAAATACATATTAATGTTAATGGATACATATTGATGTAAATACTAAGTATTAAGAGTCATTTTAAAAAGAAAAAGTGTAGACAGATGGGTGACACCTTAATAAGGAGACCCAACTCTTGATTTACATATCTATTCTGCGTTCTGATGAAGAAACATGACACTTGTATTTTTCATCAAAAACGAGTTTTTTATATCGTCGGATTTGTTCAATAAAGCATTGCACAGTGGAAAAACAATTAAAAAATTACAATTACATTCAAATATTCTTATGTAGATGTCAATTGTTTTTCCATTTTGCAAGGCTTTGATCCACTTTTGGATTAACTATGTTTATCACTATTAAACATTTTTATTATATCTCGAGACAATTAGACCTAGATTAGCATGTCTACAGCTATCTACAAAAGGACGAACCATCACACAATTAATAGTTTTTTGCACACCTTTTGCTAAAAAGATTCAGAGGATTGTATACAATTTCAAATCAAGGGATTTTAAAATGTTTTAAGGTATTTTAAAATTATATAAAAGAATTGAGAATTAAAAATTTTTTAAATATAAAAACTTGCAATTCTTTGGCTATTATAATTTCAGGAATTTTAAAAAGTTTCAGAAAATGCCTTAAAATTTTCAATTTCATAAAATCACTTGATATTCCTTAAAATTCACAACCTATCAACTTAAAATCCCTTAATTCCTTAAAATAACTTAAAATCTTATAAAAATTCCCGAAAATTCTATAAAACCTTCTGAATCTATTAAAAACCTTTGAAATTACTTAAAATCCCATGAAATATCATGAAATGCCTTGAAATACCTTAAAATTCCATAAAATTCCGTAAAATCCTACATGAAATGTCTTGAAATCCTTTAAAATTACTTTATATCCCATAAAATTACTTAAAATCCTTTGAATCTTTTAAAAGTTTTTGATATTCCTCAAAATGATTTAAAACCCCATAAAAATTTCTGAAGATATTTTGAGCAGTGTGTTTAGAATGCTATGAATCTTTTTGACAAGAAGTGAAATTAATATGCAGAGTTTCTGCAGAATGCCCAAATAAATGAAGATCCAATAATGAATAATATGAAGTTGCTTAGTAATCTGGACATTTACATATATATATATATATATATATAAAGCATTGCTTTTTTATCAGGAAGATTTAATTTGATTAAATGTGTAGGTATATGAGTTTTTGTGTGTAAATATGTATATGTACAATTGTACATAGTACAAAAGTAAGAAACGAGTACTTTGCAGAATACTAGATACACTAGACATGCATTGAATAACGCGACGAGTAATGAACGTGTTTCGTGGCTCGTGGGTAGAAGAAGCAAATAAAAAAATAAAAAAAAATAAATTGATAGATCTCTAAGCGCGAGCAGAGCCGTCAGGCTCGTCGCACAATAATCAAGGCAAAGCAAGCCATGCCATGCACGCTTGCGTTGGTAATTTGCGTGGACCGGTCATTAATCTTCCTGCACTCGCTAAATGACTGATGGATGGACCGACAGGTATACGATGCGCACTACAACAATATACGCACATTGTTACACACATATATGAGTAAAAGTAAATGCATACAGTTTGCAAGATGCTCACGAAAACTGATCACACGTATAGGTTCCTGGCGAGTTGCCACGCGCACCAAAAGGCAACGTGGTAAAGAACACCATAAGCATAACGGAAATCTATCGAACACCACATGCATAACGGAAATCTATCGACTTTAAATAGCAGTGTATAAAGATCTCTCCTTTAGTCTTTTGCAAATTAAGTGCACACAAAAAGCAAGCATTCATCAGGCAGCTTCAAAGACAGACCTTTTATTCAGAGACATTAAAGTTATCTTTTTCTTTATCTTGGAGACTGATTGATCCAAGTCGTTAGTGCACCCGGCGAAAATTCACATCGGCCATTCACGTCGGGCGTGAAATTGCATTAGGCGATGGGATTCCCAGGAGAGTGAACCTGCATTGAGTTAGGCGAGAGAAGCGAGCGAAGCGAAATGATTGGGAGATACGACATCCTGCTGACTACCGATGTTGGTTCGCTAATTTTTTTACTGACGGGACATCCGTCGGACCCCAATTACAATAGTCACAGCTTCAAAAGTACGCGAACTTTCCTGTCAGAGTCTAGCACCGCGAATTCAGTTTAATTTCTAGTTTCTCACGTGGTTAATTCGGGAATCTGTCGAAGATAACAGTGTTATTCTGTAGAACAGAACTGATTTGAAAGCTCCATTGGCAAAGTTTCACCCATGTCCGGTCACTATCAAAGCTCAACTTACCACAAGGATATACGAATTTCATAACCGTCGGTTAACAAACTGACGAAGGGAGACGTTAATTGGTTCATGCCAAGCTTGGTTCCGGCTAGAGAGTTAGAAAATTTGAATATTAAGCAAGGGAAATTCGATGAAGTTTCAAAATTAATTAATTCTCGGTTTAATATAAATTTATTGTTTGGCAGAGATTACTTTTTCTACGTGAAAGTGCGAAACGTCTACGATAATAATGAAATTTAATCTAAAAAATAGAAACTTTTCGCATCGTGACAGTAGTTTTAGCTCGAGTTAGATTGTGCACAATATTTTTCAGAACTACAAGTGTTTTTATTGTGCAATTATCAAATGGAGGTCGTAGATTCCCAGATTTCCGAGATTCTGAGTCAGCGGAAGCGGAAATGCTCGACAGTAGTTTGTTTGGTGGAAAGAGTTGTCGCACCCGAGACTTTCTTGGTGCATTACACATTTGTATGAAGGCAAAGATATAGTACAGCGAAGCGTGTCGATTAACAGTTGAAACGATTTCTGTGAGCGTTGCCAACTAGATCTGGGTTAATAATATTGCTAGGAACATTCGGAGGAGTCCTCCAGTTTTCCGAAGATGACGTTTTACGCCTCCTGCGTCGCAAAATCGAGTTTTGCTGCAGTTTATCGCTGCAGAGAGAGTATTTTTTATGCTGATGTTGTATCAAATATCAATGCTTCAAAAGTCAAATGTTCTGGGGTTGGAGGTTTGTAAGTTTTACAGCTTTTCATTTTTGAAGTACCAAACTTTCCAAATACAAATTCATCACCAATTTGCTGTGAATTGATTACTTTTATAAACAGCTGAACCTGAACAATTGAATTTTGTATGAAAAGAATGATGAAAAATTTGTGGTAATTGAAATAATTTAATTCATTCTATAAATTGTCTTGCGTGTTATATATGAAACCAAGTCAAATTAATTTATACCATTTATTTTACAAGAACGACTGTAATTGTAGAAGCCAGAAGTAACATTCATTTGCATATTTAGTGCAATAATAAAAATATCTACTTCTACTGCAACTCATTTCCATTAAATTTAATCATAACATGCTCATGATTCAAAGATTTAGTTCCAATTTCTATAAAATAAGTAATATTGAATAATATTTCTTCTTTGACGTGCTGCGCTTTTGAAATAATTATAGGTTTCACGAACTTAGTTAAAAGATTTCAAGTGATTGAATAATTTATTTTTAAATAAAAAATTAGTAAAAATCAATCCACATTTTGTTGGAGTAAACAAATTTTTTTTGAATGCACTATAAAAATAATTATTTCTCAGTTTCATATAAGATTTTTTTCTTCACTTTTAAAAAACCGATCGTCTTGAATTTTTTTGCTTCGATTTATGTTTTTTGTTAAAATTGTTGGACTTCCAATCATTATTGAGAAACTATACAGGAAACTATGGTATATATAGATGGATATGTGGGAAACTATATGGGAAACTACATAGGAAACTCACAGCGGCTTGACCCCCCCCCCAAAGCCCAGGAATTTGATTATGTAACTTTTCGCCTTTCACCTTTTGTTTTTCGCTTTTCTCTTTTCGTTTTTGGTGAGTTCTGTAACTGTTGACGTTTTACACGCATCACGAATTTGAAATACATATCACTTATTTTTATTATTAAATGCATATAATTAATAATTATAAATATAATCCCGATTCATTGACAAATAATAAGGCCAAAAAAAACTAATTTCAGTTTCTTTTAATATTAATTTACAATATGCTCTTCTCTATCTTTTAAAATTCTATTTTAATATTTCAAATAGTAATATTTATCAACGTGGGAAAACCATATGGAAATTATAGATAAAAATACATAGGCTCGATCCAGGATCTTATTACGACAAAGTTTCTTATATAGTTTCCTACTACGTGGGATTTTTCAATAAAGATCTCTAAAAATCTTATCCATAACCCTGCTTTTTGATAGAACCTCAAATTAAAATATTTTACCCCAAGAATTGTTTATAACACAGGTTATTGTTATCTTTTTAATTATTTTTTGGATTAATAGTCATTCCTTCATTAATCCGAAGCACTTTTAGCAAAAATAAAAATGATGTTATCGATAATAAGACTATTTACCAACTTAATCATAAAATTTGTTTGTGACAATTAAATGGAATAATAAACCAATTATTTGTATTCTGTGAGTTCTCAAGCATTCGTCTAAGACAATATAAAGTTTACCTAAGCAGTTATTAAAGCGTAAAAAATGATTAGGTATGTAAAAAATTGCAGTTTTTCCATATCTTGAGTAAAAAATTATCAATATAAACAATTGGAAGAGACAAAAGTTTGGATTACGAAGCTCTTCAGAATTTAAAACACTTTAATTTGAAAAAAAACGTGTATAACTATTTTCATCTTGGTTCAGTGGCCTCCCCTCTGTCTCTATCAACGCGTACCACCTTTCCTATATGAGAAGAGACGCTTATCTCAGAATATGTCTTTGCATACTGTGTATAACTGAACTAAGCCCAGAGGCTCTCAGACTCCTTATATGTACTCGGCTCTTATTAGCATAAGAGCAATTAATTTAGACAACCGAAAATTCAAAGGGGTGCGGGTATGACCGCAGAAAGATGATTATTATTTATATAAATATATATTTGAATCAACATATATGTATATATTCGCTAAATACATACATGTATAACCCTCGTATTCATATTTTATTCCTCTGACACCATCATGAGTTTTTTGGTAATTGATTTAATATCAATTAATTGGAGAATGGTGTATGACTATATGGATGTTAGATCAACATAAATGGCATTCTATGAAATAAAGAAATCTACTCTTATAATGTAAAATGACCTTACTTACTCAAAAAGCAGAACACTGATAATGAATGAAAAACTCACCTGAAACAAAAAGAAAATTTAATATTAAGTAGCAGCACAGAAGAGTGAGAATAAATATTTATATAAAAAGTGTAATGCTCGATTGTCCCAGTTTTATGCAACTGCACATTTTCGATGTTGGAAGAAGTTTTCGTTAAGCAGCTTATTATATGATAAATGAAGTTCTTGTTTTCACTCCCCATATATCTGAAACGATGTGGACCAGTGTGAACGATACAGAAATATTATTAAGCAAGAAGAGGGAAGCAAGGACCACTCGCCAAGCTGGTCCTCAAATCTGAAATTCAGGAGCTCTGAAACAAAAGGTCGAGTGTGGAATTGCGACCAACAGGGAGATATCGGTCAGACAGGTCCAGGCCAGAGCCATAGTTACGCCCAGTTGCCCGTTCATTCGCTCGATTAATTATACAATTAATTAGCCACCGCTCTCTTCCTCAGATTCTCTACTGTCTTTTTTATCTCATCTCTCACGTTTCTCTTCGCCTCTCCTAGAAACTCCCTCTCTTTTCCTTAACTCTTTATGTCTAGAAGTCGCTGTAACTGTAATACCGAGAGACTTCTAATACTGCACGAGAGGATATTCTTGACAAATGGTAATGTCCTACCGCGCAGCAGAGACAAGATGGCGTTAATTTGTCAGAGGACGATTCCAATTGGCGAAGAAAACTCTCTCATCCTTCGGTGTCGTATTCCTGGACCACTCGTCAGCGACAGGAAAGATTGCTCCGTCTCGAATTGTCGCGACTTGGTCTGCTGATGTCATTTTTCACCTAGTCGAGTGGAGTGAAAAATAACGTCGGAGATCCTTTAGTCTCCTCAAACCGAATAAGTCTATTGTGCTCTTGAAGAATTCGAATTAAGGACAAAAATTATACTGCTTTTTGCTGTCCCCAAGAAACGATTGCGATCCCTAAGAAAGATACTTCTTTGAGAATGAGCACAATGAATGCACTCAGCGTTTCAAACTGAATACCACCAAAATTATTGCACTCACGCTTCGCAATCATTTGTGTGGTGGCGAATGTTGGCCCAAGGTTGACATATTGTGTCATTTTATTAAGATTCAGACAAGCTTTTAGTAGGGTGTGAGATGTAGATAGCCTTGATGAGGCGAGAACAGTAGCGATGAGTGATCAACACCGCACGTTTTTTTACCTTTTGTTACTTATGAGCCTCTTATTCACCTTTTTTTTCCTTCGTGGAGAAAAAGATACTAAATTGCATGAAAGAAATATGGAATTGATACATCATATCATGATTTCTTGAAGAACCGACCCTAACTGTTTCTCATTTTTTGACATTTTTTTCAAATGCAAAAAGATAGAAAATTGAGTCTAAACATAATAAATACAAAAAAACGAACTCGACCTTCCATTTTAAAAAAGACAGGTCATAATATATTCAAACGCCTGTCAAAAACTATAAAATTGCAAGCAATGGTCAAGGTCACTCAATGGAAATTTCATTTTGGACCCCTGCAGAGGTTAAGAAACGAGTTTCATTCTTGGTGCAGTTGAAAACCAGAATTCTACAACTTGAATCACAAACGAGTTTAAAATCAATAAATTATTTGGAATTTAGGTTTCAGCAAGCAAAAATTACATTCGGTTCCTGTAGCTACTGGTTAATAGCACGCAGAAATCAAAAGAGATAAAATAATTTGAGGTTCTACCTATTTAATCCGAGTATCCAATCCTTGAAACGATTAACACTCGTCACTTTGTTTCATAAAATTTTAGAAAAACAATCGAGTCGGAAATCACTTCACAATAAAGTCGTAAGAGAAAGAACTCGTAAAATGTGCTTTAAGATGATTTAAAGGAAATTAGACTTGACACTTTAACGCAATCGTGTGACACATTAGTCTTGTGTTTCCTTCGGGCGAGAGTTAAAGCCGAACTGAGAGACAAAAGGTTGAGAAAATAGTAAACAAGGAAAACTTTCTATACAGCAGAATTGAAATAAATTCAATTAGACTGTTTCAAAATACAAACAAAAGTTATGAAAACAATTCAAGGCATAACAATTCCAAGTATTCTTTTTTTTCTAGTGAAAATCTTGACATCCAGAATGTTTACTTTTAGTATATATTTTAAAATATATTTTAAATAAATATATTTCTCACACGTTTCACACTTTCCTCGTGAGCATTTCTGCAAGAACAAATTACTAAAATGGAATTTCTGTGTCTCTCAGTACCAGATGCCCCGTAATAGCGTAATAGCGTCTGCTACATAAAGCTAGAGCCGATTTCATGGCTTCACATTACTTGATAGATTATTCCGTTTTCTAAAGAGCCAAGGTAAAGCGAGGGGCGATTCACTCTCGAATCAGAATGGGATAGAGAATAGAACAGTGAAGAGAGGACAAGGAACTAAAGGGAAGATGGAGTTGTCAGGGATAGAGAAATTGTCAGTAACTTGGCGAAGTCGACCTCGAATAGTACGTGCAATTTTGCAAATGAGCACCGAAATCGGATAACCACAGTTTCCCAACTTCGTCTGAGGAAGTTCCTAGTACATATCAGGCAATTCTTAAAAAATAAATTAGGATAGAAAGCTTTCGACCTGAAATTATTTATTTTTAATCATTGGCTCTGATGGTTACCTTAAAGGAAAACTTGACCAAATGTAAATCTAAGATTTGAGAATCACTGCATATACGTGAAATTTCATTCCTCAAGTGTTTTGTTTTAAATAATCATTTTAGTGCTTCCTTTCTCGATACAGACGGCCTTGATGTTTAAAAAATCGCCAAGTAATATCAACAAAACAAACTCCTATTTGCGGAATATTCCGAAATAGACAGTTCCTCAAATTTAATAGAATCTAAATGCAGCACATTTTTATTTATCATATATATTGAAGTCCTAGAATTTTATTGAAAAACTGTGCTTTAAAATTCATGGAGGTAAAATCCATTCACAGAGAATTTTGGTAAATGATAATTGAGCAGAAATATCGTAGAATTTGCACCAGAGTCCGAAGTTGGTGCTTCCTAGCGCTCTGAAGAATATCCGTTAAAGCAAAGTTCAGTCTAGTTTCTTCTACTAAAATATATACAGGAAGCATCGATCCGAGAGTCTCTCTCTCTCTCTCTACATACCCTTTTACAAGTATGAAGATGGCTTTGACAAAAGCTTCAAACGGAGAAAGGGGTCGAGATTTAATTAGTTAAAGGGAACTGAACTTCATCAAAGTCGAATTCAGATAATTATGTTATATTCTATGAATATTCTGTATATAAAAATATAATACTGATCTACTCTAAAAGTAAGAATAATTTCAAGCGAGCTCAGTTTTTAATCCGAGAATTTATAAAATGTTGGAACAACCTTATTATTCCTGCCAATATAGGTTTCAAAGGTTTAAAAGTCGACAAAGCGTTCTGGCATTTTTTGTTTCTCACACATTCGAGGAAAAAGGTCATGAAAATGTCGGGTAGAGAAATGTCTAGAGACCTTCCTCGACATTTTCATAATTGATCATAAAATAAGAGCTTATTATTTATCCCTCGCATGACTGAGTTTTATGCAGTGATTTGTATAAATTAAAAAACCAAAACAGAAAATCACTTACCTCTGTAGAATACTGAAGCTTGTTTAACGGAGAGGAGGAACCTGACGTCGAAGGAGTCGGTGAAAACGATCTTTGATTTTTAGCGTTGTAAGATGATCTCTGAGACGAAAATCGCGACATTAATGATTTTGCACCCGTAAGAAATGCCTGAAACAGATAAAAATTATATTGTTGCTTTTAGATGGAAATTTTTAGTTTTTAAAAATAAAAGTGAGTGGATAATGATTTCTTTATGATTTTAAGGAGCTTATATTATAATATAAACAACGCCTAATTATGATTATTGATTGATTTATAGAAAAATCAGTAAAAGTAAAAGCATATTGCTTAGTTTGCAGAAGTGTTTCAGGCAAGTTTTCAGAACAGCAACCCTTTCGAGTGGGGCAGATGTGAATCCACACTTTGATTTGTACTTTATATTTGCGATGCGTAAGACCCATTGTGCGTGCTTGTGTCAGCTGGCAAACACAATACATGCGAAAAAAACCCATTGTTTCCAAGACGCCATAAGTTCATTGATCACTTACTGGAATGTCTATCCTTGACCTCAAAAAACTAAATAAATCGAAATTGAATTAAATTTTAATGATACTATAATAAAAATGCAATTATTGCGTCTAAATACTGGATCCCATAAGATAATATGCATTTTGGAGAACCTTTAGTTATGGGATTTTATCTGAAACCACGAAAACAGTCTTTTTAGAATCGATCATTAGACGCGTTGTTCATCATCATCAATCATCATCACGCGTTGTTTGTCAACTGGATTCTCCATGAAATTGCTAAAGTTTTCGCTAAAGATTACCATATTGTAGGATCCAAAGGAGTTGAACGTTTTATATCTTGAATATATAAAAGAATATAATAGAACAAAAAGTCTCAGACAAAAAGAGGACTGAGAGAAACAAATGCTAGCAAATTATAACGTGATCAGTATTTTTTCTTTGGCTACGTTATTCGGAAGTCCATAGAAAAATCCAGGTGCAATATTTACCCCAATTACAGAAATTACAATTACGAAAAATATTATCTGCAACAAAAATTATCCTCAGATGGGTAAATACTACCCTGAACATGTGGTATGGTTGCCATGGCAACTTTTTTACCTTCTTTTGTTTCAATGCGGCAAAATTAAACTTTAACCTCTTGCAAGTTACCCGCAAAACATTTTCTTTCTATTGCTTCTGTGGCTAAAGAGAATACATTTAAACGTTTTCACAATTTTTGAAGTTTGAATCAGATAAATATTCGTGCATCCACAAGTAAAAATAGCATTATTGATACAAGAACTGAAATTCTGAAAAGCCTTAATTTTCAAAGCCTTTGAATGCAGTTGCAATCGTTGCTACAGTATTTTTGCATAACAGATTTCAATGTACAATTGAAAAATGGTTTAGTTGTGACATGAATCCGAATGGAACAGAATCAAGGATTAAAAATATTCTAAAATATCAACATTTCAAACATAAAATTTATATCGCGTATGACAATAAAACCCTTCATTCTTTAAACAAAAATACTTTCTACTAATTTAAATGTATACATGCAGAAAAAAAGTCTGTTTTGGTGAGACATCTAAATAATATTGATTTAACAATAAAAAGGCTCAACAAAATTATTATGTTCACATTAGAACATTCTTTTTCTCATTGTGCGCATCCAACATATATTATTAGCAGAAATTTATCCGGTGTTGCCTGATATTGTAAATAATTTCAAGTAAACTTGTCTGTACATAATAAACTGCAATTTGAAGGCCTTTTTATTTGAAAGACTTTAGTTATGGCATGAAGCCGGATAGAAAACAATTTGTGAGAACTTCAGTTGTATTACAACTGTTGTAAAAAAATATGAGGTTAATTGAACCAGCTTGCAGTATATAGACATTAGACATATATCTATAGTAGTTGCGTGTCTTTCCTCATGAATAGAAATTTTCATCCAAGCAGAAGCAAACGTGGACACCATGGGGTCAAACCACAAAGCCTACGGACGAACTGACTTGTCCTGACTACCAAATAAATGCAGTGACAGCTGACGCGTTTGGATGGAATAAGCAGACAATAAAGGCGATCAAATTCACAGCTGTATTAGCAACCCACCCTCGACATTCAAAGACCACCTTTCATCACTAAACACCCAATTTTGATGTCATAATCTATGTTTTCAACTTAATCCTTTCCTCTCTACTCTCGAATTTCCCACGCGACAATAATATTTGACAGTTTGTTAAACATTGCATTCATAGAATAGTACAAAAAATTGAATATTAACCTTTACCGCGGAGTCGAAGAATATAACGTGATTAATGTTCGTTGTTAAATCATACTGAAGTATACATTTAATGCCTGAACTGCCGGTTGTGAGAAAATTTCATTGCGTATATGGTATTTCAAAGTGAATAGAAGTTCAATCGGTGATCGGTGATAATAAATATTTAATCATATATGTACATTGTACAAGTTTGCTAATTGTGTCACGATGCATGCCTTTCTCGTAGTTTGGAAGCCGAACACATAACGTAACTGCGTATGCGAACCATTTATAATCTGCAACCGAAGTCATAAACTATAATGCCATGCGTCGTTTATGTCGTTGTGTCAACGGATAGGATTCATCGTATACTTCAATCAAGAGAATTAATTTTCGTTTCCGAGGTTCGGACTGTTATTTCACGAACCCATTCATTCATTTTACTTCGACGTATGACAGTAAACCTTCATAGTAATGAAGGAATAATCACTGAAATCGAGTAATAAAGACATTTAATGCATATTAGTTTGTGGAATTGAAATTATACAACTGGAAATTAGAAGTGGGTAATAGTTTTGAAAAAAAATACATAAGAACAATAGAAAATGTTAGTTTCTGGAAGTCTAAAACTCGACAAAGATAATATCACTTGTAAGTTGACAGAAAAAAAACAATGCTAAGTTCGAATGAGCTTAAACCTAACTTATAAGGGCAACCTAAGCCAAGTTTGTAATTGACTCTCTCAAACTATAGATGTTCCAAGTTAACATGCGATTTCCACGAAAAGCCACTATGAAGACTTCTTAATGCTAAATTGTATGTATATACATATATTAGTTAAATAGTTATACACTCTGACAACTACATATAGTGTAATCCAGTCTTAAGGTTAATAAGGACTTTACAGTTTAAGCTTCGAGACAAACTTTAGTTAAGTAATTCCACCTCTATATTGCCAAAAGATTGACAATGACCAGAGAACTTAACTTGGATCTTTAAAAAAATATTTTTAGTAAAATAAAGTTTCAAAATGGGGATCGTCTCGTTTGAGTTTGCATTATATGCTAATTAAGAGTCCATGTTGATTGTGAACCAGCACGCTTATAATAACGGTCTCCTTCGCGAAACTCAGGTTAAGAGTGATTCTCGATTTAGACTATATAAACGGTAGTCGTAAATACGTTTCTTAACAATGGAGCATTAGTGGCGGTAAAAATCGAAACCTCGAAAGAACTGGTATTTTGTATTCCTAGTGCTTCTACCTGATGCACAATCCTTACTTTTTTCATTCTCTT
>JAUESI010000033.1:3116611-3152682 GCA_032275145.1 Synergus laeviventris | reverse complement strand
GAAACCTCGAAAGAACTGGTATTTTGTATTCCTAGTGCTTCTACCTGATGCACAATCCTTACTTTTTTCATTCTCTTTATTTCCCATTGTTAGTCCGAGTCACATTCATACTATTTGCCATGGCGTTTCAAAATTATTATCCACTAAGAAGTCTGGCATTCCTTTTTTAGATTTTATATTTTTCGAAATGAGAATTGGACATCGAGTCCAAATTTTAGCTCATTTTTAGACCTTTAAAATTAGGACTTTTAGTCCTCCAAGGTAGCACATAAATCCATTTTAAACACCCAGCAGAGCTAAAAGAGGGCTTAATTTAAACCTTCTTTTAGATCGAATGGAATTATTATTATAAATTTATTAGAACTTGAATCCAAAACCTTTAAGATAATATTTTACCTTCATGAAATGTTTTTGTGATTACTGATTAAATGAAAAGAACTTTGAATAACATAAAGAATTACTTTTATATACAGGTTTTATTTTATGCTATTCATTTATTTATAGCACTTCTAAAAAATTATAACTTAATATTATTGGGCTGAAGTCTACTCAGACGAATTTTTTTTTTGCATTAAACATTTCTTATGAATAACTAAAAATATTATTTACAAACACATTTCTTATGCTTTCTGTTGCAATAAACAAATTTTTATAAATAAAACCATTTTTTTTAGTGAGAATCTTTGAAGAAAAAAAAACTCGTCTGAGTAGTTGTCTGAAACTTCAGCCCTGTCTTAATATTGATACTAAATCGATTTCTGCTTCAACATATTTAACTTTTTTTCTAATGTGTAATTAGGGTGAAATTTCCAGAACAAGAGAACCTGCAGAGTTATTTATAGGTCTAAAAGAGTATTACTTAAATACGTAAAAAGGATATAAAGTATCTATTTGGAATTTCGACCCATGAACATTGCACATTATTTTTTATTCAAATGGGAGGAGAGAAAGATTAGAAATTCAGGAATACGCTTTATATTATTAATAAACTAAAGAAAAGAAGCAGACCTGCCCCAATGGATTTTCGCGTGGCCGAGACATCGATAACTCAGACTCAAAAACAGATCATCAGTCATCATTTGTTTGCGTCTGTCCGTTTGCTTTCAGTCAGTCTTTGAAATGTAGAGCTTCGTCTCGTGAGAACCATGGTCATCACATATATATATACCATATATATGTGTACAATATACATACATATATATGAGAGGACGATTAGCAACAAGGAATCTAAGCAGATCGTTAGTCGATATTATATGGTACCTATACCGGGTATTACAAATACAACGTAACATATAAAAATCCATACAACTTATCACCAATCAAATGTTAAAAGCTTCAAAGTCAAAAGCGTCGACAATTGACAGTTTATATATTTAAAAACAATAATGAAAGACAAAATTTGCAAAACTTGAAAGTCGAAACCTTTCCAATTAACCAAGGCTTCAAAAACCAGATTAAATTATTTTATTTTTGTTAGCTTGAAGATTTCAGTCCTATAAAAAATTACAAAATTCGAAAATGAACATTATACAAGATAAAGATCCAGAGAAACTACATCACCCTGTATAGAGTTTCGACACGCCTCTGCTGGAAATTCACGCTCTGTATAATGATACACTAGAAGTCACAAGCAAAGGTTAATATCCATGAAGGTTTCGAAATTTATATCCTCATCTTATAATCGCATCTTAATGTGGCTATAAAGTATCCCTGTTAAATTGATGAAAATGGAAAGCATCATCAAATATTTCATATCACAAATCGAGATCATATTCTAGTCTTTTATATTGTTATTTAAAACAATTGTTGTTCTGTATTTGCTGATACTGGATAGTATTACGGAAAATTTCGTACGAATAGACGTAAATAAAGAAGAGTCTGGTTTATGTAATTATATTAACTGTGGTAAATGAAAGAAAAAAAACGATGAAAGAAAGATATCAACTTTAGCGTTATACCTTGAAATCAATTCTCGCCACTTGAATGCTACTATCAGCTAATCGAAATTATCAATCGGATCGTAGCTTATATAGTATGATGGTACGTGCAAATCAAGACTGACAGCGTGCCAAGGCTCCACAATACATCAGTGGTGTGTTCTGCGGTTTTTATGTATAGTGATAATTGCATTCATTTCTACCGGTCAAACAGTAAAAACGTCAAATATCAAATGAAAGAAACTACACTCAAGATAAAAAGTATATCTTTATGGCTGCGGTTTAACCACATCTTTGCTTATATATGTCAGTGGAGAGATAAGCTTTATTTGTGGTTAAAGAAATAAAGTTCATTTAACATATTCTTGGTATCATTAACCAAAACTCGATGAATTAAGAACCATTTTTGATCTTTAACTTCATGAAGTTATTCTCTCCGATTTTAATCTTGACGTTTTTAAACAATTTACAAAATTATCCTCTTCCAGTTACCTTTTCTCACTTTAACCGTATAATTTAAAATATTCCTCGAATCCTCGCCCAAGCGTGTGCATAATATCCTTCTACAAATATGTGTGTGCGTGTTCGACGAACAAAGCTGCATTATTTACAGCTCTAGACAGTAGTTGTTATTATGCGATGGAAGCGACATTTCCTTGACGTTCCCCTTCGTGATCCTTACATATCCTGCTCCTTATGTCTCGTTTACGATCATCTGTCCTTCATTTTTCTAACCATTTCTCTCATTCTTCTTTCCTGAGCTTTTAGTGTACAAAAAAGTCGACGCATAGTGATGTCCAGGAAGTTGGCAACGTTAACTCCAAATTTCAATGAGGTCATTTCGAGGGTTGTGAGCATGTTAATGCTTTTAATTTAAAAGAAGTTAAAATGTTAAAACAACACTTCTTACTAAGAAAGAACGACTTTCTTCGCATTCTGAAAGTAACAGAAACTTAATAGTTTTAAGATAATTTACCGCAGTAAATTTTGCTAAGCTGCAGATTTTACTTTTGATTGGCTACGACGTCAATGGAAGGAGAGAAGAGGAGGGGAAGAAAGGATCTCGATTGGTTACGAAGCGCAGTAAAATCCCCACCACTACTCCCTTTCATTTGGCTTCGTAGCCAATCAGAAGCCTAGTGTAAACTGCCTTTTTGTGTTCTCTTTTAGCTCAGCCTGTTTACGTCCTACAAATTCTAGGAAGTGATTCACGGCAACTTCAGACCGTGTTCGAAAAAACCTCTATCTCGGGATTTGCGTGTACTTAATTATAAACTCGGTATTCTATTCAGTTGCTACTTTTATAGCCAATAATTCATATTTTTGCGACTCTATGTAGTACTCTATCTGACGAAACTCCCTGCCTTAAGTTATAGCCTTTTCCCGAAGAGAATAACTAGGCCGCGTTTACATTTCTCAGTACGTTGACCTTTAGTTTAAAACTGTGAAAAGACTTCAAATTAATTTCCTAAAAACAGTAACAGTAAATTATTTCAAGATTTTTTTATGACTTTAGTACTATTTAATTCTCTTTTAAAGCTAAGCGAGAATTTGCACTCGATCCTGCCAATCGGGAAGAAGCTTATGGTAATTAAATCATGTTCTTCAGCGAATAGTGTGAAGCCAATCAACTCGGGTCTTACTCCCTTCTTAAAATAGAAAACGTAATTGTTTTCTAGCACTTTTGAATAAAAAAGCATTTTTCCTTACGTTTTCAGCTGCGAAATTTCAGTGAGCTCCATTGACTGAATTTTCTGGATGAAAACAAAATAAATGTTTTAAAAAATTGCTATAGTTAGATAGGTATAGATTTTTGAGCCCGGGATGGAGTCCGCTGTCAACTCAACCGAAATATAATTAGAAATTTGTATGTATGGTATACTTATCAATCAGTATATGAACTTTCTAAACTTTCCTGATCTATATAAAATTAGAAAAATCACCCCTGACTCAAAGCAAGCTTCGGAGCTGTACACGACAACTTTCGTCAGGAATCCTATTAGGTACTCTATATGCTTTCCCCTGACAAACTCGATTAGAGTTAAGCCACTAATCAGAATCAAGATCGCCGCTTCTTGTTGGAAGGCATCGATTCAGTGAAGCAAAAGGAAGCAAGGAGATGCAAGAGTAGATTAATCAGCTACTTATTATGATCGTCTTATAAGTAATTAGACATACATGTAAGACATGCCTAGAAACTTTCGGTGTCTTGCAGCTTGACGCTAATCAGACGATAGAGGGCAATTATATATTTCAACATCGACACTAATTATATGAAATTTAATTATAACTTAATATTTAATTGAAACAGTTACTATCAGGAATCTCAATTGAAACTTTACTAACATTGTTTAGCTAAAAGACTTTTCTTAATATACTTTCTACAGTGTTTCAAAAAGTTTAGTAAAATTCCTTTACGAGCCATCCATAAAATGGGTGTCAGCAAAACTATGTAAGAGCCACAAGAAAAATTGTTCAAGAGATGGAGCTCTATAGATCTAAAAAAAAAAAAGTTTCAAAAACTTAGTACTTTTCGAGAAATATAGCATCAAAAATCGACTGTGGACTTTTATTCGCTTGGCTATTTAATTCCGCACGTACTATTTAATTGTTATTTGATTTATATAGTCTCATGCAATTTATGTTTCTATATTAGGAAAGAGGCAGATTTTTTGCCAGCGCGAAAGCATACGAGTCGAATTTGCCGAAGAGGCTTGAAAGATCCGCTTCTACTCTATAATATTCCTGGTTTTTGTAATTTCCTTTAAGGGCTTTGGAAGGGTGCATGCCGTGGAGTTTCCATTGATGATTTCACGTTCCAGGACGAATTGCTTGCAAACACGTTTCAGTCTCTCATGCGAGACGATTTCAGTATTTCACGCTGCACAAATTGTTACATAGTTGTTACTGCGTGTACCAGTCTTGTTCATTCCGATATCACATTACGTCTGCTAAGAAATTACACTTTAAACACTGAGCGAGAACCATTGCACATAAAAAATTTACATGCAGAAATCATTTCAGGATTTAAAAACAAAACAAAAATTTAAATACACCTTCAAAACTAGTCTTCAAAACTTGGAATCATTCTCAGGGATTCTATTATTATAAGTTTCCATAGAAATTTTACTAAGTTTTTAATGAATTACGAGTTTATTATTATTCTTCACAGATTTTCTTTTGGATCAATAAGACCTTACAACAGACCTTTAAAGTAATAAAAATTATTGTGTAAAAATTATTGTTTGTACTTCATGAAAAAATCGTATTGAAAAGATAGAAGGGAAAATAAAGGCGAGAGAATGCACACAGAATAAAGTACACCGTGTGGCCATAATAATAGAAGATATAAGTAAAGTGAATCGGCTTATGTACTTCAGAAAAGAGTGTCAGCTCCTACTTCGAAATTCGCTAAGCTCCTTTTCACACTAAAGCTTCCTTTACGCTAGTGTGAACTTTTCACTGATTATATCTGAATTTGTGCAAATTACACCTCGATATTGCGGCAGAAAATAATGTTCTTTCATATCAAGTATCTACGATTTTTTTACCTATAATACTAATAATTTTCTACTTAACAAGAGATTAAAACAAGAATTTAAGCATTCATTAATACATGGTTGTTGGAACGCCTAGCAAGTTTATATTGAATAATAATTTCGCAAGTGTTGAGTCAGTGAACAATACATTGATAAGTTGAAACCAGGAACACTGGTAATAAGTTTCTGCCACAAGATGATGGAAATCTCAGCAGCGGTATTTCAATTATCGCACCCCCACTTAGAGGCTTAATCTATCAAGAGAGAAACATTTTCCCATTTCTCATTGCCTTCCAGGTTTCTATCTCTTTCGAAATAAACCTGACTTTTTTTTTAATAGTAGAAAAAGACTTCCAACACACCTGCATTAAACTATTCTCGTTGACAGAATCTGAAAGTATAAGTAAGCTACTCGCCGATAATGATCGCGTCAAGAGTCGTTATGGTAATCTAGTCCATGCTTCTTTGTAACACGTTTAACATCGATTTGAGAAAGAGATATTGGCATCTCGAAAGATCTGACAGATTGATGCTTTTTGGGCTGACTAATCTCTAGAAATGACCATTGATTCACAAGTTTTCTAAATTGAAATTCAATTGAATTTAAAAGCCACTACAATGTCCCCTCGGGAAAATCGGCAAATTGGTCTCATGCTTTATGCAAAACTCCTTATCATTTCCGAAAACTTTAGAGAACTCAAGATACATATTTGAAAAGACTTCACTCGAGATTTCAAGAGTTTTCAAGTCACCTCAAAGTACTTCAAAAGATTTCACAGAATTTTAATTGATTTCAACAAATTTCAGAAAATATCAGGAGCAAATTTTAAAGAATTCATTAACATTTTCTTTTATTTTCAAATTACGTTGAAATATCTTGGAATTGCTTTGAATTCCCCAAAATCACTTAAAATTTTTTGAAATCATTTCTGGTAGGAAGTTTTGGTCTCTTTTTGGATTGTAAATAAAATTTCAAGATATATAAGTACAAATATCATTACAAATGCCCAAATTAACGCTTAGCTTGAACTGAAAATCTAATCTAAAATCTGTTGTATAAAATAAATGATTCCCAGTTTAAAATAAACTTTTGATTCCCGCTGACACAATTATGGTTCAGATTTTGGCAACAAAACTGTTATCAGACTCATTGCGAGTTTAGTTCTAGCTTTATGGAGGGAAAATTCTTGAACTTCTTCACAAATTTAATTCTTTAAAGTTAGAAGAAAAATCATTGAATGAGTTGATCCACAGTATTGACAAATAACTAAAGGTAATTTAATTGTATAGAAAGTTAACTATAATCCGCAGAATAGGGGTAACTTCACCCGCAACAAATTCATTTGAGAAGTTTGAAGATAAAGGGGTATAAGCAAACAAACAGAGTACTGAAGATCTAGCAACTGTAAATTGCTTAACAGGAAACTACAATCAACTAAACCTTTCAGAAGCTTAGGTATAACTATAAGTTCCCGTCACAAAAGCTCAACTACCCTGCAGTGACATGAAACTAAAGCGTTTCAACAAATCTACATAATTTTCACCTATACCATATACTTTTTGTTGAAAACATACACAGATTTATAAATCTTAGATAATAGTTTACTTGAGAATAGAATATGTGTAATCTAATGTATAATTCATAATGCAATTCCTTGAATGTTCAGATTAGAGAAAAAATAAATTTTTCTTGGATGAAGAATATATTCGGGTTTGAAAAAGGAAAATTATGTTGATTTAATTTCATAAATCAAAAAATCGTATGCTAAATTAAGCTTCGTACACGTCGTATCAAAAAATACAGTTCGAATACAGAATATGATTTCAGCCTTGTATGCAAAAATTCACACAATTCTAAAATTACATTCTCGCACTAGTATCGAAATGTACTAGAACCTTACCTTTTTTGCGATGTACACTTTGCGACCGAACAGCAACATATCTGTTTTTTTCCACGTATTAGAACCATCTTCTCTCATCCATACTGAACTGAAGACTTGAGGGCACTCACTATCATCTTTAGACAAATAATGCTGAAAGCAGAAAATATAAATATGAAATTCGGTCATAAAGTCAGATTATAATCGTTTTAACGTAATTAATATCTTACCCTCATCATGCTTTCGGCATCGGCTAAGGTTTTTTCATCTTCGTGTGGAAAAGCAACCATATCCGAAGGGAAAAATTGCTGGAACAAAAAAATGGATCATTGCAAAAACATATTTCAACATTTATTTTTTAACGTTTTTATTATAGCTTTTTAAAAATTGTCCAAACTTTCAAATATTCCTTGATTGAACTATCGACGTTTTAATTTATCTCTCAGCAAATCAAATGTTGTTTTAATTGTTAAAGGATTCGCAACTTTAAAAGCATTTGAAAATTAAATTTAAACATTGTGAATCATAAAATTTGCAGACTGGAAAGTTATATCCAGCTCAAACTTTCAAAGCTTTGAAATATAACATAGAAGCAATCAAACTTCCAATCTACAACATCAAACGCTAAAAAATTTCAATCCAACCGAATCTGAATAACTCGTAACGTAATAAATTGTGACTCATTCCTATGGTGAATTATTACCAATTTAAATTGGTTTACTTACAGGATTTTATGTAAAAGTAAAAGTTTGTTTGCGATCAATATTTCATTTACACCAGTCACTGAAGTGTAAATTTGTAATTTAAAATTCTGAATAATTTTTCAGTGAGAAAAAAGATGATAATTTTCAAATACATATTTAGAAAGACTTTAATAAAGCATCATTACTGTCGGTGCGGCGGTCTGAAAATGTGGTATTTCGGTGTGACACGAAATACCGATTCTGGGTCTACAAAGGAAAACTGAGGGCGAGAGGCTGAAGGCAATAGAAGACAAGCGCAAAAAAATCTGTCTCGTTTCTACACCCTTCTGTAGAGGATGTTACTTCGAGTCTGCCAAACAGAAGGACTCGGCAGTTGCGAGGTGAAACAAAATGCTCCTAAAAATTCTAAAGAAGAGTGGAGGTACGATTCCGACAGAACGAACGAAAAAGCGGATAAAGCTGCAAAAACACAAAAAATACACGTAAGAAAATCGTCGCGCATTTTTATCCATTAACGAAATGAAAAACTCATCTCGCTATATATAGGTGGAGAGAGACCAGTTTACTTTAATATTGTTTACCGTATTTTATAATATTTTCCATTGTGATTTGAAAGAATTCTTCATATTAATGAAAATTACAAGCGTATAAATATTAATTGCTATAATGTCTTAAATTAATTGATATTGAAAAACTGAGGTAAAAAAGGTATTAAAAATGAGATATTAATATGCATCCTAGTTTATTAGTTGAATAATTTTAATTCATTCATTCTGAACTCCTTTGAGGCTCGTTGCTTTAATAAACTCGCAATATGGAACTAATGATGAACCTGTAGAAACTTTTCATCGGAAACTTTCAACACGTAAACCTCCTATGAGCCGTGAAAGTTGAAAAAAAGTTGTATTATCTCTCTGGTCATTTAATATTTGCAGAATGGTAAACTTTTTTACGATATAATACAATTTTCGGAAGCAAAACTGATTACAAATTTGTCTTGTTTAAAATAATAATCATGGAAAATGAATAATTTGGCATTTTCGTTTTTGTTATTTTCGATAAAGAAAATTTAATAAAATAAATATAAAATGAAATTTGATTTGCAGGTATAGAACTTACAAAATTTTAAAGTCATTAAAATAGAAAAACTATTACTTAAGATTTGTTAAACACATACAGCCATTAGAAAATTTAAATATCTTATTTAAAAATGAAGGTACTAATCAATACTATTTTAAAGAATTTAATCAGACTGCCATCTGCGTAATACTCTGGTAATACTAGTGAAATTCTGCTGACTCTGCTGTTCAGATATCTGTTTTACCATATATTATCTCGCTTATAGTCGTAGAAATTATTAGTTAACTCGGTAGCTACGGTCGGTAACTTACTTAACAAAACAATACCGGATCTACCATTTTCTGTAGAAAGCAGTCGGTACTGCAGAAACGAGTTGATAACTTCAAAAATTCTACTCTCCATTACTCAGTCGATAACACCATTGTAGGAATCTACACTTTTAATAAAATTTCCACACAATTTCTCTACTCAAAATTATAAGATATGATTAAATTCTAGAAATCAAATCTTACCTTTGGATTAATGAAGAACTCGTACTTCAGATAATCTTCCCGGAAAAAGAATTTCCTTTCGTGATAGGAAGCAAACATTTCAATTTCTCTATGTGCTGCAAGGATATCTTCGTGATCCTCTAAAGTACGTTCTGAAAAATAAAAATGAACTTTTTATAATTATGTGCAATGAAAATCTTCACTTTGATCTGATCTCACGATTCCATACAATAATTTATCATAAATTAAGAATAAAAAATGGCAGACAGTTTCAAATCACCAGCACTATATATATAGTTTTAACCATATTTTTAATAAAGATGATATAGTTTTAGTTTATATTTAAAAAGAGATAGGGTAATAATATCACGACTCAGGAAGTGAATAAACCAAAACCTGAAATTTCTCAGTCTGTAACATTTCTCAGACGATTGATTCAATTAAATTATGTTCAATTGTTCATTCGTTCCGGCCCATTCTCTCCGCTATCGGGTTTATATATTATGTATCTGTATTTGGAAACAATTCTCAACGGCCGCTGCTCAACTATTAATTGCCCCGTGTGCCTGCGAGCAGGATCTTTACACGGAAATCTAATTTCAGCTGTATAAATGAGAAATCATGCACCATAATTAACACTAATGGCGGATCAATGATTAAACCATCAAATGCTTCGATTTTTTGCTCGTCAAATCTGAGAAGTGATAATGGCTGCCATTCAATTATTTTTAATACAGATGTTCTAATTGGATAGTTCGTGATACTCATAAATATTTCATTAATTAAAAATGTATTAATCACATAAAATAAAATCCACCTATGCAGCAGTTCAAAAGGTACACAAAATTAACTATATCAAAATTCTAAATACATACATACTACCTAAAACTATATAATTTGTTTTTTTCGAAAGATGCAGATTGAAATTCATGCCATAACAATCCAAAAGGATGACATATTTTCTATCCGAAACTTTCACTAGGGTATTTGATAAGTAGATATAAACAAGATATTATATATAAAAGCATCTTTTTGAGGTTGTTCTTGTTTAAAATTGTCTGAAAATCTTTGCTCCCTAAACACCCTTCCGTACATAATGTGCATTCCGTGCATCAGTTCTTAAGGCATACTTATTAACACGACGTAGCGGATATTTATGTTCAATTTGCTAAGCGATTCTCCGCCGGAAGTTCATCTCAACTTAACCATAAGGTACATAGTTTTGCTTCGTCAGACACGAACATTATGATAAAGCATTGCTTCCACACTTTGCATTTTCTTACTTCAGACAACCGGTTTTCTATTTCTTCCTACATTATCCACAACATTACGGGACTACAAATTCCAAGTTCATATGGCAAGATAAACAAAACAGAACAATGTCTTATTCTCTCTGGTATGCTATTAGCTATATACATTATACACATATATTTTTATATATAAATTATAGCTCTACTTTTGCTCTCCTCTCGCATTAACTTTCCGACACAATAGACGGAAGAAAGAAAGAAATTTCAGAAAAATAAAAATATAAAAAGGAAACCAACAGAGGCCTCATGAGAATACGCAGACGGAATTGAATCGACGGTTACAAGACTAGTTGATTTAATGTAACTTCGCTTATCGCATTGTTCCCTGTAGCCATTTTCATTTTTATCAAATCGGGATGAATTTGTTTCTATCAAACCCCTTAGGGACCTAATCAGACCCTAAACTCATAACATTTTTTTAGGGGCATTTAATGTCCCTAAAAATGTAATAATCTGAGAAAACTGTGGAAAAGTCTGATTTTTCAGTAATCGCTTCGGTAAAAAACTTTTTTTACTAAAGTGAGAACTTGAATTCAGGAGTAAGGTACGCGTGGTGTGAAAACAAATAAGGAAACCCCAAAAGTGACGGGATGAATGCGTCTAAGGTTCTTTGCGAGCACGACAACACTTTTAAGTCATGTAGCCTAGCACCTGTGGCAAACCGAACAAAATACAAGAATGAAAAGATCCCGTGGAGTTTCGTATCGTTCAGTATATATTATTATAAGTACACTTTCCAGAAATGTTTTTTATACGGAGATTGGACGACGTTAAATTAATATCACCTGCAATCTATGATCAGAATATTCAACATTGTAATTCATTTAACATCATCGTTGATACATCGAAAATAAAGATACAGCTGAAAATAAAACAAACGAAGCACTTCTTCAAATTTCAAGAGCAAAGTGCGATTTATATCTGTATAGCGATAATTCCATAAAAATATTGTTTTCCTTCCTTGATTGACTGTGAAGTTTCAAAAAATCGAAAAAAGTCTACTTTTTCGTTATTTTCTTAGATTCATGGTAAGTTTCAACACTATTTGACCACATAATGTGTGATTATGTTAGTAAGAACAATAATATATAAGGAGTGTTGACATTAATTCACATTAAAACTAATTTTTGGTATACAAATACCTATCATACATAGTAACAAATTTGAATAATTTTTTGCTCTTTCAAGAAGTACTTCGCTTTTTTTTATTTTTTATCTATATATGGTATCTCTGATGCGGTAACAGAAATAATTTTTTTTATGAAACTTTAGGGGTGTGTTTTTGACTCCCCGTAGAAAGTTTTCAATGCTATTAGAACTTCGCATGAATAACTTCTTTTTTCGATACGCCCTAATGCACATCCATCAAAGGTGTACAAAAGCAACTGAGTTTTAGAAAAACAACAGTTTTTAAGGGTATAAACTAACGGTTTTGGGTAATGTAAATGAACTGGAATAAGCCTCTGAAGAAACCTTAAAACAAGAATTAATTTTACTGTCAGAGGATTAACTTAAACATGAAGCCTGCCACCTTCGTGTGCTATTGTTTATCGGAAGTGGCCACTGTCTACCACAACCGCGAGGAATCAATTAGAAGGAAGTGGATAATAAAGCCTGACTTCCTATAGACCTGTACCTTCATCCTACCATGTCGAGGCGAAAGCACTCGCATGTATAAGTGAGATAATCTCAGTATTTGAATTACCTTATGTACTCTACAAATGCGCAATTAAATATGTGTTTGTTTTAAACAATCTACTGATTACGCATGCAAAGCCACTGGCACCATTTATGGCTATAATTTTCTAAAAATACTCCTGCAGCAGCTTTTTCTTGAAAAATGTTCCATTTTCATATTTCATATTTCATATTTTGAAGAAATAAAAATTACATTCTTTAATACTATTCAAAAGAGATAGAAAATTTATTAAATAAGAAATAATTTTTTCATAGCTTTCCAGAAAGACCAAATGTTCAATATTTGTACGTGAACGCGAAAGGATGCCTGACCTGGGCCAACTCCTAGGCTATTGGATAGGCAGATATCGATTCTTGGCGCTGCGCGTGTTGTGACTGGGCCTAAAACGCATGCCTGACCATTAAGTTTTCAACTCAAATTTCTTTATAAAGTATATTAAATGAAACATATTTCCCCAATTATGATAAACTTATTGAGCCTTTTATTAAACGTTACAGGAAGTTAAAAAAATAAAATCAAGAATTGGAAGGACCTAGGACAAATTTTCGCAAGATAATAAACAAAAACGTTTATAACTTTGGCAACTACAATAGCATTTCTTAAAATCTAGGGTAAGGAAAAATGAGAAATACTGTAGCATAACATTTATAAAATTGTACATGCACATTTAAATGAAGAGAATTCATGTTTCTAGTCTCAAGTATTTTCATGTTTTCGAAATTTGCAGACTAATTTAAACTTCAATGTTCCCTGATGAGTAAACCTAAATTGGTTTCGAAACATGTTGTACCCTTTTTTCATTGTCTTATACAATGTCTCTAATGAGCCGATAATTTTAGTTTTTATTAGATACTATTTATTTATTGGATTTTTTTTGTGCTTTTGCATAGACATGGTTTGAAAAGAACTTGCTTATTTAAAATTATTTTCTTATTAAAAATTTTCTGTTCTTTATTCGGGCCAATATAGTTGTGATGGTATAATCGTAGCATGCAAGTTAATATGATAAAATTACGTCTCTTGCAGTTATATTTGCAACTGAAAAGTTCAAGAAGCCAATGCAAGCGAATTAATCCAGACGAGAGTATGCGCGACCTAATTGCAGCAGTGCTCTTCTTTACACAATCAGTATGCGCACCATTAACTCTGAAGTCCCCAAATACCCGAGAACTGGACGAACGTGACCTACCTTCAAAATTTTTCTCTATTCTATGGACCCTTCTCTATGATATTACTTGAATCATTTTACCACATCGAAACTTCTTTTGACTCTCTGCAATTTTTTTTATTCAAGGCTGGTCGCAAGTCAAGGAAAATATGGAAATCTGTGATGAATCCAATATCATTTTCTCAATCAATAAAATCAATTTTTGCACTTTCAAAGTTCAAAGCTTAACTTAAGGATGACAGTAAAAGTTTAAGATTATTCGATACTTCGATAACTTCTCTAATTGTGTGGAAAATGTTTGCGGCGTTTGAACTTTTTTAAATAAGGATAAATTAAAAGAACAGTTTTGAGTATATTTCCCGAGATATCAAGTTGAAAATTATTAAAATAAAAATAAATTTACTAAGGCATGTTTATCTGGTCCTAAATATTTTGCTAATCATTTTTGAAATTTTCAAATTGATATCTCAATGAAAGAAATATATTGGGTTGAAGTTTTAGACGTCTAGTCTGACGATTTTGTCTCTACATTTATTGGAAAAAAATATATACATATTTCAAAAGTTTTGAAAGTTCCCCAAAACTCTTAAATTTGTATTTATTTATTAACAGAAATTTATCCAGCGCTGCCCGGGATTTTATGAGATCTAGTAGAATTTTAAGGGATTTTAAAGAACATCTCTAAAGGATTACAAAATATTTTAAGTGATTTAAAAGAATTTCAAGCGATTTCATAAGATTCAAGTGATAAAAAGACTTTTATTTCGTAATTTTAAGGGGTTTCATTTAATTTCCTCCACATTAGAATCAATTCCTTAAAATTTCTTTAAATCACTTAAAATGTCATGAAATCTTCTGAAATCTTGTAAAATCTCTGGAACATTTGGAAATGTTGGTAATCTCCTTTTGGTAACTTTTTTGATATACTAAACTCAATAAATGTAAAAATAAAAAATAAGAAAGCGCCAGACTAAATGTCTGAAACTTCAACTTAATGCATTGCAAGAAATAAAATATCGGTACTTAATACGTCGGATCGGATAATTAATACACGGCCTTAAACTGCTCTTTAACTTTGAAAAAAGCAAGAGTTCTAGAGCTAAAAAGATAGAAATTTTTGAACATTTCTTAGTATCAAATTTTTATATTTTTTCCTATGAACGTAGGTACAGAGAGCCATACAAATCCAGAATATGAGGAGGGGTTGCAATTTACGAAATTAATGGGGTTTTCAGAGGCTTCCATCTATAATAATATCGCACATAAAAAAGTTATGACACTTACCAATTCCTAGCTCTGGCCACGTTTCCACAATGGACCACGCGATGCCGGTTGCATTTTTTTTAACTTTGAGGATTTCGCACAAGTCGATCGTCCTGAGATTCCTCTCGACAATTACCGTGTTCCACGAAAGGTCATCGTTGTAAAAGTGTAGCTCTTCCTAATTGAAAAGAAGAAACAGAATAAATATTTCATCAACATCAGATTGAGATTCAAAACATTTCAGACCTTCAATACCACTGAATGAGACATAACTCGGCTTTGAATCAAGGGATTCATAGTAACACGAAATAACTGAAAAGTTTCACTTTGAACATAGAGAGATGGGATGAAATAAAAATTATTGACAGTTGTTAAAAGATAATTATAATTAAAACCGTGTTAAAAATATTGCCTTCTTTAATGAGTGAAAAGTTCTGAGCGTTCAAATGAACAAATTTTTGTATTGATTGAATTTTAATCTAGAAACAGTTTTAAAATATTGATTCACTTGCATTGGAAATAATTATGAATAAAATAACTTTACTGATGGTTTTAACATTTAACACGGTATCAATTCATAGAATGATTTATATCTCAAGATCATTGTCCGACTTTTCACAGTTTCTAGTGCAATTTGAAACGATTTGTAAAGAAATTATATTAACCAACCTGTTTTTCATGATCGGACAATTCTTCGACCAGTTCGCCCTCTTTTCTTCGAGCTCTATGCATTACGTTCTGAAATTCATAAATTGTGGAATTCGAACCGAGACGTTGATAACTTCCGACTCGTCCAGGACGATTTCCGGGTAGGTTGCCAGTGTCCAGACAGGAACACATTTTCGGAAACCAGTCTGTAAAATTCAATCCAGTATTAAAATCGACCCTTTAAATATTGGAAATTAGAAGCGAAAAATAAATAAAACTCTATAAAAAGAAAATCTAATAGTTGAATTTTCTTCAACGTGACAAAAAGTGCGATAATTAGCCAATGTGCAAACTTGGAGCCCCTTGTGCTTAAGATACTAATTACAAGTCGGGCTCATTCAAACAGGAGTGTAAGAGGAGAAACAAAACTGAATGCTTTGCCAAGAATATGCAACACAGAAGGGAAGAGATAATCGACAAACACAGAGTGTGAAAAAAGAGCACAATCGACATTTAGACAACAACGTGAGACCCTGAAACGTGCTATTTTAACGGACAGAACAAAACGTGTATGGCATTGTTATCTTCATCGAAATTCAATGTTTCATATTACTCTGCTGACCCCACCAAAATTGGATTTTCCTATCGTTATTTTTAACATTAACGATCTGTCACAAGTTTCAAAAAAATTCTCGATTATTGAGTTACAAACAATTTGATATTTTTGTTTTTTTGATAGTGAGGGGAGATATTTTCTCTGAATATTTCCGTGATAAACTGGTGTTTCAATAACGAGAAATTTTGTATTTAAATCAAATTTCTATGTATATGTGGTAATAGCATATATATTTAAATATTAATATAAAATTCAAACGAATTCATGCAATATTCTTGTACACGTTGAAATAAAATTTGGATTTTGTATATTCGGTTCGTCCATAAAATACAGACATCAAAGCTATTTATAATAGAAAAACCTTTGTAGATCTTTTTAAGACCAATAATTATATTTCCAAATTTGAATTTTCGAAAACTAAAAATGTATACGGACAAACAGACAGACATCGTAAAAACATTTTTTTCGGGTTCGGGGGGTCACAAAACATGAACATTTTACAAAAACAAAGGGGGGTGAAATTTTACACAAATCTCATAGATTCTCTGATGAGAATGTAAAAATTTAAATCAAACTAAACGAAATAATTTATAAAAATAAGAATAAAGTTGTTTGCGCTATAGACAAATAGCTGCTTCAAATATACGATGCTCCACAAAGTCAGTTTGAATGAAACTTTTTTGAATAAATAAATCTTGATAAACCTTCCTTCTTAGTCGAAAAGGGAAGAAATGGTTCTCACGAATCTTACGTTCCTTTCGAGTAACAAGACGACGACAATATGACAACGAGAAAACCGAGAAAGAAGTCGTTTGCTAAAGCTGCAGCAGCCCTTCTTGAGGTCGAGTCATCTGTTCGATTTATTCGTGTTATCTTAGCAGTCTCTAACTTGTTTGTTTCTATTTCAGGCCAACCTGTTTTCTTCCACCACGCGTTCATCGATGCAAGACCATTATTGTCGTATTAAACTTTTACAAACCGCATCTTATCAAGCTCAAGAAGCTCCTGCCAAGATTTGAATTTGGAGAAAATTAGCGGTAGGGCAATATCGATGTTAAAATATCGGCATCTAGTAAATAAATGTGTAAGTTCTTAAGATTGTTTAAAAATTTTTCATATATAAGTGCTTATTCACCTGCCCCTTAATGATAATTTAACACCATCGCTCCCTTAAAAATTCTTAAACCTTGAGAAATTTTCTTTCAGAGATAATAATCAGATATTCAAATTGCCAAGTAATAATTGAGCATATACTTAACGAATTTACTACCAAGAAAGTCTTATTTAGTGGATAATTGCAAAAGTATCTAATTAGAAATTAATTGAAAGAATATTCTTTGAATTCCAGTCAATTTAATTCAATTAACATTAGAATAATGTTGTATTAATGAATGAAAGTCGATTATGAACCTCTTTACATCCAAAATAAAAATCCCGTACATATATCAAACCGAGAAATACACATAATAAAATTCTAAATTTAAAGTATAAAAATAAAAATTTTATGTAAAGTTTTATCCTCCGTTTTTGGGCACAATATTTGAAAAAATTAACAAATATAGAAAAACTTCTACATAATTAAATCATTCAAGGGAAATAAAAATAAAATAAAATTCCCATACAATTCCCGCTTTTTACGCTTTTCCCACGACACCCTGAAATACTTTGAAAAGCTAACGTTATTGTTGATTATCGATAATGACAAAATTTTAGATTCTATAGCAATCTTCAGAACTCTAAACAGTTTAATTGTTTAATGCTGTTATAAAGCTTTACAAGAAATTATACGAGCACACGTGCATTTATGGTGATACGTAACACTCGTGCATAATTTTCTTTCAGGTCCAATTAACACAACACACTGAACCTTTATTGCAGCTATTAATTAAACTGCAATCGACCCTTACCAGTAGCTTATAAATTCTGCTTATAATTATGCTAATAGCACGTTCCAAACTATGATTTCTCATTAAAAAACATGGATACCTTTTTTGTTATTTTGCACATCTTGGATATAAAGTAAAGTAAAGTCATGACGATGCGACTACTTTATTGCCTGATGAACGTCTCCAAGTTATATATAATATATATTGATAGTTAAATGTATAGTTTCTAATTTGTATATATTCCAGTGCTGCAACGAGATAATAAAGATGTGATATAAAATGCAAATGAATCGATATGAGGTGAAAGACTTAAGCCAAGAAACTTATAAAAGGTTCAGCGCTTCTTTCCTCTCGACTTGTAAAACAAAAAATTGTAAACCACTGTTGGTTTCACCGCTTAATCTTAACAAGCTAAACTTTGTGAAGATACGATCTGCTCAGAGGGCCGCGAAGATAAAAAGAGTGAGTTGCGAGAAAAAAAGATAAGATAATAAGAGAATTACGAACGACACTCGCATTCGTATGCGTGTAAAATGAACGAGATACAGGGGAGGCGAAGAAAGAAAACAATAGTTGAGGGAAAAAAAAGTAAAGTGTCGGAGCACTTAGAAAAAAGTTTGTTTGCATCAAACAAACATTTCTTTGAATTAAATAAAGTTCTTTTGATTCAAAGAACGTTTCTTTAATGTGAAGAAATACATTCTTTTTTAATTAAAGAAAATTCATTTGAATCAAATAAACTCTATTTACGATTAATTCTGTCATAGACTCTAAAGGCACTGCTAATTTTGAGTTATTAAAAGTCAACATACTGGAAATATACACAAGCAAAGGGAAAAAAGGAAGGATAATAAGAATCACGCTTATTAGAAAATCGGAAGAAAAGAATATAAGTTAAATAAAAAAAAAACCATTACAGTGACGCCCCCAATGCAAACTTCGCTCGGAGGCGCGGTGTTTATGATGAGTAGAACCGTCCCTCAAATTCTCAAACGAAGAAGAAGGTCTGAGTTGCGGTAAAGAAGAAAGCCTTCCCTTTAAATGATGCATAATCCGGACCTCGTAAAAATTTAGCACCGATAATTGATGGATTCTAAAGTGACCATATTTCAAATGTTAAAAAACAGGACGCTGAGTGGTTAAGAGGGGGAGGGGGCAGATTCAATACATTTACTCTCTCTTTCACTCTTATGAGTTTCTGATTTCTGCGTTTCGTTTTCTGCTAATTTCTAGTTTTTCTAAAAAAACAAAAACCACATTGGCAGGACAAATTGCTAAAAAGCAGGATGTTTGACAGGAAGCTCACCTCGACAGGACAAACTACTGAAAAACAGGACAGTTCTGCCAAAAACACAACGTATGATCACTTTAAATTGGATTCACGTGCACTGCACTTTTGCCTTCGCCGCCCTCTTCTTATATTACTATACAGATACATACATTGTGTGAAATCTCCTCATTTTGATCTCCATTTAATTTTTAAGCTATAGCTCCATCAAGTTATATATGACGATTAATAAATATGTTTAATAAAAAACCGAGGACATAGATTTAAAAAATCCTATAAATTCTTTTAAAATCCTTTGAAATCTTTTGAAATTCGACTGAATTTATTAGAATCCTGAAACAATGGATTTTCTAAAGTTCTGTAGGATAACAAAGAACTCAGAAATTACAGCTCTGAATCTAATAGTGCCATTTAACCTAAGGTTAAATCAGAAGGCTTAAGAAGTCGTGAGTGTTAATTTGCTATTAAAGGTTTCTCAGAAGCATGCCTGATTGATTGACGTTGGAATTATATGAATGCAATTAAACCTGAGAAGATGATTGAGGAACAGGATTAATTAAAATTATAATCATGCAAATTACATCAGTAACTTTAAATCTACCCGAACTGCCAGACTTGACGATGAGGAGGAAATTTTCAACTTGGAAAATGAGCTGAGATGCTTACACGATTATGAGTCAGAATTCAGACTATGTTTACACCAGACCATTTTCAGAGATTAGAGTGAATTCAGAGAATACACATTCAGAGACCTCTTTATTTTTTGTTTCCACTCTCCCATATGCTCTTAGTCTCATGCAATTTTCGTTTCTCTTTTCGTCATCAAGAATAATTTGACTCCTAATAGTTATGGTTCGTGCTATGAGTTGCTTACAAACCCTCTTCATATTAAATAACCCAGAAAGTCACGTTAATGTCTCGTGAGATGAGCTTAAACATAAGCTAATTTTTAGTTCACATTTAGATTGCAAAAATTAGTCATGAAATAAGTTCATACAATTTTGTCTATTTTTAACTACCAAACGAATTAAGAATACGAGGTGACAAATCCATCAGCGAAATTGCAGTCTATGATTTACCATAAAGTCTTTGCTCTAAGTCACGAAAAGTTGCGTCACCCATTCTCGCAAACATCCTGGTTTGAAAGTAAAACTATGTTCATCAAATTCTGTTTTACTGTCTTCTGTCAGAATCTCTGTCAATCAAATACCGAATGTTTTATGAATATTTGATATACTTTAAAACCAGCATTGGTGCCGGATTGAGCAGATGAATACCATTTTAATACTCATTTTGTTCAACCCTGTGTTTTGCAATCAATTCTAAGTTGTTAAGTCTCTGTCAGTAGATTTGCCGACTTCTCGATACTCTTAATGTCGACGACCGCGACCCCAATCATGTTTGGACTATTTGGGTCGGTTTGAAACTCTCTGTCTGACGGAAGCCGCCAAAAGATAAATCTCAACTTGAGATACTTTCTCATCTTGATTTTATGTATTTAGAACGTAGATTCATTGAAATGAATTTCAACGCAAGTGGTCATACTTGACATGATATTAGGCTGATTCATTTTTAAGTCAAATTCATACGTTACGAAATACAAAACAAACTTTAAGGATTTCTAGGAACAAATAACGTGAATTTCTAATTATGTAAGTTCATAAAACAAAGTCGATCCTTTTACGAAGTTCCGTTATCATTAACACCAATGCTTCAAAGAAACCGCAAAAGGAGAAAATTCATCTTTACAGTTTCGAACGAAGCGCTAAAAACGAGCCCTACATGCCAATATCAATAAATCACCTGTCGCGTCAAAGTAACTAGCTGTAAAATAAGGCATACGAGTGCCTAGCTTTCCTAGTTTTAACTCTTAAACTCTGGAAGACTTAAACTCATCTTCGACGCAAATCGCTTGGGAATTTATTCCTAAATTACCCAGTGGATATCAGCCAGTTTAGTCATTTTTAAATATTGGCTCTCGAAGGCAGCCTACATGGAGCCTTCGACGGCGAGCATGTCAAAACTATGTTGGCCCTTCATAGTTTGACATCGCGGAGCCAACATAGTAAAGGGGCAAACTTCATAGGGTCCCGCGAGGGCCACCTCAAGATTTCCACATCTATACATACAATTGTATGTATATATGCGAATCGGCTTGCGACTTTGCTTCATCCGAAGAAGGCTCAGCCTCCTGACCCCTCATTCCAAACGTCTAGACACTCACTCCACTTTGATGCAATAAATTGCTAATGCGAAAGAGAGGAACGAACTTATGGCGGAGACAGAAAGAAGAAATCGAAAAACATTGTTGAAAGGGTCTCGTTTCAAAACGTTATTTGTTCCAAGTTATTCCGCACATGAGTATCATGGAAATTTGAAATCCTTCTTTGAAACTGAGAGTACCAAACTTATTACTTCACTTTTAGTTAAATTAAGAACTCTTCTGCGAAACTTTTTAAATTAAAAACTTTAGAAAGTAAATAAAATAAGTGAGGTAAATGACTAGGATCGTTTGATTTAAAATTCTTCTCTCTTTCAGTAATTTCTTTCAACTTTGAATATTTACAATCTTGTTCGATTGCAAGCAAGCAAGCAAGCTTCTTCTTTTCTCAGATGAGTGACGTTTCGAGTAGCGAGAAAATATTTTTTTAGTGGCGATCATTACTGGCAGCGCTAGCACCCTTAACTGGAGAAAAATCTCATAAAAAATCCATCATTTTAAAAATGAAAGGGAAAATAAAATGGAGATTCACAAAATACGTGAACCTCTTGGGGAGGCGGGGGTCGAAGCCCTTAACACTTACTCCGCTTGTAAATGATCTTTGTGTCCATCATTAGTTGTTCACCAAATCGAAATTTTCAGAACATATTTTTTTCTAAGGTGATAAGAGAGGACAGTGGCAAATAGGGCGAAAACAAATACACTCAGACTCCTAGTGGTCTATCCTTTTTCTGCCTTTCTTAGAAACTGGGTTCGTTCCCAAATTTAGATGAGGGAAGTTGAGGGGTCGAAGGAGAGGCGCTGTGAGTTCGGCAGTACTGCAGCCACAACATCTCTGGCAGTATCCTAAGTGGATAATTTCGTTAGTTCACTTCAGTTCACCAGAGTTCGCTTTCAGTGAGAAAATCAACCAATCAGACGCAACCATTCAAAATCAACCAATCGCGCCATGTGAAGTCCGCGTTGGGAACATTGGTAAATACGTCCCTGACTTGTTTACGATTCGAGGAGACCCGAAAAGAGACTAATCGGATTATATGACCAACCGAGACGAGACTCTTATTGGCGTTCGAGTGTATCGCGTATTTTGTGAATGACAGCCACCTTTAAAGAGAGAGAAATACTCTAAAAATAAAACTGTCAAGTTTAAATTATAATTATTTCTTATAATGTAATAAAATGTATAATGTTGTGTTTGGCCAATTTAATTAGAAATGAAGGATAGGGTCACTGGTAGGAAACCGTTATACGTAATTGGTATAGACTCTTGGGAAAATCAACGACTTGTTTCTGACAATGTATTAGTAAATAGATAGATGATGCGTCTTCTGACAGATCATTCTTCCTCGTCAGCAAAGCGAAATATACGTGAGGTCGTGAATTTTAACTTACAAGTTTCTCTATCGTGCGAGCCACAGCCACTGCCGAGAAAGAACCTAACGACGTAGTTTCGATCTGCCTTGACCTACCTAGCACACAACCAGTACCTACTAATACAGTTTTAATACCGTCTGCAATTTTTTCGAGTTGTTTACGAGGATCAAGGACAGCGAAAATGCTGACTAGAATTATTAATAGAAGATTCGTATTAGAGAAAGGTGAAACGAGACGAAACTCGGAATATGTCGAAAATCGTAACGCCTTTTTCTGACTCCTGATTGGCTTCTCATTTTGGGTTTAAAGAAGACACAGTAGTGGTTTTTATTCAATTTAAAGATTTAAAGAAACAAATATACTGGTACAAAATCGTTGAACGAGGAAGCACGCGTTCGGTTTCGTATTTAAAAACTTGTTGGACGTTTTTAATTTGCATAAGGGTTGAGAAAAGTGATAAGTATAATAAAAATATTTCCTATTTAAAAAAAAAACGCAAAAGTATCCGGTTTTTCTCCTCGAATAGGTTTTTCTACTAATTTCAAGAGAAAAATTTGTTGACAAAGTTATGATACTCATGAGTATTTGAATTTTGAAAACTGATAAACTGATAACGTTATCGAAAAAATAGGCCAAATATTTCATTAGACTGTGATACTTTTTAAACTAAACGTTCTGATTCGAAAATAAGGTATATTCAGAATCATAAAGAAAAAAAATATATCTATATTATCTATATGAAAAAATAGTTTATAAAGTATCATACTTTCAAGAAATATGTAAATATATTCGAAATTTCAAACTCTGCATAACTTTTTCATTTTTTATTCGAATTATTCTGTCACTAAAGACAAACTTTTTGCAAGGGATACTTAAAATATCTTCATTGTCAAAAACCCAAAATTTTGAAAAATCACAAAATATATAATTTTTGATTCACTTAGATAGCCTCAGACTGTACAGATTTTATTGAATAAAATGAAATCAATATTCAAGGGATTTATAGAATTTTTAAGTTTTTTTGGAATTTTAAAAGATTCCAAGGGGATTCAGAGAATACAAAAGATGTCAAGGGATTTTAACTTGATTCAAATATTTCAAGGAATTATAGAGGGATTTCAACGGATTTATAGAGATCTTTAGGGAATAAATGAAATGATATTAATTTTTATAAAACTTCTGCGAATTTAAAAAGATATTAAGATATTTAATGGGGTTTAAAAATATTTTAAAAGATTTAAACAAATTTCAACGTATCTCAAAACAAATTAATACCTATTTAATTATTTTAAAATAATTCGAATGATTTCAAAAAAGCTCAAAGATTTCTAGATATTTAACAGACATTTTCATGAATATTTTTTATTAAATAAAACAGATTTTTATCATATTTACCGTCTGTTTTTTACTTAATGAGTCAGTGATGGAAGAAGAAGAAAAAAAAGTAACATAGGAGGATGTCCAAAACGTATGTTGTTACAACTTCTCTCATGGAGGAAGAGATGGACTAAAAATAGGAGGCAAAACTGTTACGTAAATTTGTGAAGAGAGAACTCCCTATTCTTAATTAAATATATAAATTCAAATACGGATTCAATTTGACCCGAAACAAAATGGAACCTCCAGTTCTCACTCTGCAAGAACAAACTCAACTTCTTTGATGCTATAAATTAGTTGAACAGTAATAAAATTCATTAAGCAGAAATGCATTGAAATTTAACTGATAACGGCGAACATCTGAATATTGATATCGAGCTGGATGAAGATTATTTTGCATGAATTTACTTCATATATCCTCGTCGAAGAAACGACTTAGGTGTAATATTCTCTGAACACTCAGTACCAACGGTTTTTCCTCTCCTCTTGCCTCTTTATTTGCAATGTCGTTGCTCCGGCAACTTCCACTAGAGGACAGAGTTTAATGCGACAGCGAGAAAGGAATTTTATACGGAATGTCAACAATGTCCTGACACTCCTGACCACCCTATGGAGGAGCTCGGTGGTATTGGAATGAACGTCAAGGATCAGAACGAACGTGAAGAATAAAAAAAGCGAAACGAATAGCTACTTCAAATTCTCCTGATCGAGAAAAGATTCTACTCCTCGTTTCAAAGGCGGTTCCTTATTCCCTGTTACTCCTCTTTTCGCTCTTCGATTTTTTCTAGCTTTTTTCTCAGTCCTTTTCTCTCTGCTCCAACGTCTAGAGATGGAGAGAAAGTCTTTCTTTACTACGTCTACGACCCTAAGAGTTTATATCAGGCTCAGAAGTAACGACATTGATCAGCACATCGCATCTTGGCACCAAAGTGTATTATTACATATTATGTTCTCAAGTCTAGACGAAAACGATTCCATCAAAATCATTCTGCTAATTCGTTTAAGTTTAGAAAAAAATGGTAATTTGTTACGTTTTTAATTTAAACTTGAAATCCAGATAAACTTCCGAAAAGGGTCCACCTCCGATATTCTTGTGCTGATTACGAATATGATAGTGAAAATTTCCGACTAGTCGATTTTCCTGGTGAAAACATTAAAATTAAATTAACATTAAAATAATTAAAATAACTGCTTATCTCAGAAATTATCACCAATAGAAAAAAAATGCTTAAAACAAAAATGTGTACTTAGATGAGATCTACAATTTTTGTTTGAAACATTTTATTAAATTTTACACATTAGCTGACAAAAATGCAAAAAACCTTTTCGATTTATCTTTTATTGCGTCTTGTTTTGACGCAGACCTTTTGATTCGAGCACTGCCCATCAGTTGCTTTCAAGAAAAGGAGAAGAATATGTCAATCATTCTGACTTTTATTAAAGTTTATCGGCTTTCATCTGGTTGTTGAGAAGATGAATGACTGGGTTAGTAAAACGCGGTAAAACGTCAATAAGTTAAAGGGGGAAATAATAAAGAGCAATCGCGACTCGAATATAAGAAATGAGTAATAGAAAGAAAGGAGAAGAGATTAAGAGGAGAAACTTTGGAGATATAGTGCCACAGAATCCGCGTACGTCAATTTAATCTGTGTCAGATTGGCAGGCAGTGATATCAGGTTATGGCTCATGATTACACCCCTTGGTATAGCCATTGGCCTTTAATCATGCAGGCAAGACTTGAAATTTGAACGAGACTTTAACTTATAATGCCCAACACTTTTACAATGTCCGCCTGTAAAAAAATATCCTCAGTTCTAATTTACCGAAAAATTCAATTGGACATATTTGGATTCTTGTGCGTTTCGAATTTTTAAATTTCGAGAACTTTTCTTATATTGTTCAGAGAAGATTGTTTACAAAATACTGTTTAGAGACTGTGAATGACGAACTTGTAAATATTGCGCAGCATTTGATAAAAATAGTCTAATATATGAAGGAAAAGACGTTTTTATCGAAAGTTTGTTTTTCAGAGAACTGCTATTTTGGACAGATAAACATATACACACAACTCTGCTGTGAAGAATCTAAATGGCTACATCGTTTCGGCTGAAAAATAAGGTAAATTTTTGAAGTAAAATTATATTCGGTTCGCAAAAAAATACCACGTGAATTTTTGAATGTGGGTCAATTGCATCTGTATCTGGTTAGGTTTCTTACTTTTTTATACATTTCCAAAATAATTCAAATCTCATCTCGAATTTTACTAAATTTTCATTTGCTATCTAAAACTTTACATCCACATGAAATGTAATTTACATAATTCATTGATGTCACCTTTTTTGGTATGTTTGCTTTCAACTCGTAATGAATAAGGATGAAAATTGAATTAAGCCATATGAGAATTGAAACGAAAAAGCTGAAGCCATTTTTTTAGTTAATTGAATAGTACAAAGTTTTACCAGAACGAGAGAGTAGAAGAGTTTATTAATCTGCAGTGAAAGTAATTGCCTGCCAGAGATAAAGTCAGAGCTAATAATTAAATGTCCTCTTGCATTTAATTATTTAATTATTTAATCATGAAGCGTCTGTCTGTCAGTGAATTCTTTTCCACTTAATTTCAAGGAAATTTAGATAAACCACCGAGACAAGATCCTTGGAGAATAATTTATTCATATTTATACATAAAGGAAGAAACTCAAGAGATGCGTGAGATTTTCCCCATTGTTTGCAAGTGCTTCTCCTACCTATAGAGTGGGTAGAGACACATACAATACTGCAAGGGGTTGTTACCAAGTTAGACATATTGTCTGAAGTCACTCTGCATTTGGATCTGCATTTCTGAATAAGATTCGGTGGCGAAAACTAACATTGCTTTTTTAAATACACAAACAGTGTATAACGAAAACTTTGAAACAGAATTTTACCAAATCATCAGTAATCCTGATATAAACAGGAACAGTAAATACATCAACTATGGGAATTAGATACAATTCGAACTATGGCTTAAAAATTATGCATGAAATTTTGAACTTGTTCCTATCGGATTCGTCATCAAAACGAAAATATTAAATGTAACAGCTGCCGTTTGCAACTTTATAAACTAAAATGAAAACTGTTTAAAAATTCAGTATAAATCTTTTTCTGATTAAATGGCTATAAAACATTATAATAAATGCTTTCTTTCCAAATATTACTAGGAAATGCTGATGTATTCGAAAATTGTTTCCGAGATTTTTGTTTTACAACGAGTTTGAGGCTGAAATTTTATGTCCGACATAGAAAAGGGGATGAATTTTTTTTTATAGTAGCATACATCATTTGCTTGTAATATTTGGAGAGAAATATGAGAAAAGAGCATTTAGAGGGTACTTTGAACGTTTGTTTTTAAGTCCGGGGGTTGTAAACACACATTCGAGAAAAAAATCCAACGTGTGAGCATTTTTTATATTGTTTTATTGTATTTTTTTTTTAAATTTTCAATTTCGATTATAAGCGTTGCAAACGGCAATTACATGCCGCAATGCGGTTATACATTGATTGCTAACAATGTATGAAATCAATTACTCCCAGGATATACCATATATCCGCTGGGTACGTCTTTTAGGATTTTAGTTCAAAAATACGAGGATCCAGCAGCAATAAGTTCTCTGCCATAACGTTCCACGAACACGTACACAAAGCGTGATACAAACGAAACTTTGCCGAATCAACTAAATTAGAATCTGCTGTTCCAACAAAATTGCACTGGTTAGAAGAAGTAGAGCAGGGGAGAGTGGGGTATAGCGCCAGCGCGGGTCAGGATGACCATTACAAATAACGTCCCTGTTAATTGATGTATGCATTATATTAGTTTTTGGCTAAAATGGTTTTTTTAAATGGAAAAATAGTGATGCAATTTTTGTTTTAAAATACGTGTCAGAGCAGGGATGTTATTTGTAATGGTCTCTCCATTACTCTGTTCAAAATGTTAAACTATAATACGCATTTCTAACATGAAAATACGATTATAGCATCTTTCCTTTTCGACTTAAATTTGCAAAATGTAGACTGAGGCATGCTTCACTCGATTTACATGAGATGTAGCATTTTTAAGGATTGACTCAACTTTTGCCTGCGATGATCAGACTATTCACACCATAAATATTGTATGCATAATCAACGAAGAGAGGCAGAAGACACGACACGACCCGACAGGACGGAATGCATGTCATCACGTTAGAAAGAAAATGAGTTTATCAATCTGAGTGAAGCTTCGTATGAAAATATAGACGACGTCTCTCGGGAAATGCAACGTCATATCATATTCGGAACTTAATATAATCGATTGAATATAGTACGTATGTCGTGAACGGCAGTCAATCGGGTATCTCATTTCCACCTTCATTTTCAATTTACCGATTTATCGATTTGTTCTCGGTTTTTATCGTTCAATCTCTCCTATCATGTGTTTTATGAGATCAATTTACATGCAGTTCAACGACATTATACTTGCTACTATTACAAGAACTATAATTAGGATGCAAAAATTATAGGATTCAGTTCGGGAATAATAGAGTGAAAACATCATTAATTAATTAATTATTCGGTGGCACTGAATGAAATCCTGCTTCTCATTACCTATTCTCAAAGCGAATGAACTGACTGTTGTTCCGTGTTCAAATTAATAATACTACAAAGCCGTCGAAATACACAAAACCGAAATCTAAAAACTGAGGTCTATTGTACTCAAGTTTGTGCAACTATATAAAGAAGTACCTACAATTTGCATTTCTCATATGGAACATTCAACGATTAAAAATTGAATATGGAAAGATTTAAAGTCCAACGCAATTTTAAATTGGAAGGCTCAATAAAATGCAGTTTCAAAAATCCGGGAAAAGCATGGTCTTGCGACTTTGATGTTAATGAAGCTATAGAAAATCGTGATTCGCATTAAAAACCAGGTGAACTGGATTCCAGGACGCATTAAGTATTCCAACCAGGATAGAGAGTTCAAGAAAGAATTCGAATTTGTAGAGGTGCGGGTATGCACATAAAACCCCACACGATTTTCAACCAGATGTGACCGTAAACAAATGTTGCTAACCGTTTCTTGAGCATGTGCGTGCAAACCACATACACACCTTCATACGTATTTTACCCTTTATGCGTAATACGACACTGAAAGCTTTTGCACAGCCATTATATTCTGTGTGGCCGGTACTGGTCAGAGCTGGAGCAATCATGTTTTTGTTTATGCAGCAGGAAACAACGCTCAGTTTTACTGTCTACTATTATACTATATATCATAAAATAATACATATAGGTAACACAAAAGTTTGACGCTGAGAAAGTCAATTCGAAATAGATTTGCAAAAGACTGTTTTTTAAAAGATGGGAGAAAATCCTAAAGGTTCCAATACTCAAAATGTGAAATCATCACAGTTCAAATGAACATTTCACTACACGAGTATTAGAAACAGATGCGGTTTAATGGCATTGACAGCAGATCTGTATATCCGCTTGTGCGGACTGGTCCAATTTGGAATTTCCGAGTACATCACTATAGAAATTGAAACGATTGAGAGGAAGCCATTATTCGTACGCGAGGTGTTCGCAAATCCGTATCGATTGATTTATTAATGGTATACGATTTCACGTCCACGAATTCTCCAGTTTGAGTTTTCGATCCTTCAATTTTCTAATATCGCCACGGAAACTGATTCAAACCTTTCAAATTTACAGTCAGAGAAAACAAGTTTAAGATACCTTCAGAATCGAAAGTGCAGATTTTCTGCTAAGAAAATAACAACTGATATTGTTAAGGTTTTAGACAGAGTTTCAGGGTAACGTTTTCTTATTGAACAATAATATCCGTGCATTTTTAAGTATTTTGAAAATTATTAAAATAATCATTCTATACTTTTGTCTCAAGGACCACATTTGTTGATTATCTCATGAGATTATCGGTCTAACGATAGCCAAAATCTATAAAGCAAATAAGGATGATTTATAGGAAATTTGTAATAAAGAGGACTGACATTTATTTTTTCATTTGAGTATTGAAAAAAGGAAAAATTAAAAAAAACAACCTTTCAGCTTTCGCCGCATCGAAACTATGCCACGCTTACGCTGTTTCATACAGTATCTTCGATGCTCGATTTTATATACTCCTTGTCGCTCCTTCCACCTCGAAATTTTCAAAATGCCCATCATCGCTCCGTAAAGAATGCAATCTAAGTTAGACAAAATTTCAAAATTTAATTTAAGTCCTTAATTTAATTGTTTAATTTTAAATTTAATTATTTTTAAAACTTCGTTGTTCTTATGTGCTTATTTGCTTCCAGCCATCTACTAATATTGTAATTTTGAAATCAACAAATGTTGATTCGTAAGATGATTTCAAAACGAGATGAGATATGTCTGTCTGTTTTTAATGTCTTTTTTTCTTAATGTCCATTTTTCTAACCCTTCCCCCCACCCTTTTCTGTCTTGTCATCTTATCCAGATTCGAAAACATGTGAACGAATTAAAAAAACAATTTAGTAGATAAGCCGGAAAAGAGATAAAGTGTTTTATTTAAATTAGTGTTGATTTTGTATTAGTTTGGAGGGGCTGTGTATTAACGCGATTATTATAATATTTTTTCGTGGGTTATTGATTAAAAATTATGATTCATTTTTTTAAACGCTTTAATATTTCAGATTTTAACATCGCATATTTATTATTTGTCTAATCCTGCGTCTGCATTCCTTACGAAGAATGAAGAATGTTTTGAATTTTCGAATGTTTCGAAACCAGTTTTTCCACAAGCATCTAAACTATCACATCACTTAATTTTTATTGCACTAAAAGAATGAATAATCGAACATTTTAATGTGATTTTAAAAGTTTTTTTAATGTGATCGCCCTTAGATGATTGAGTAAAGATGAGCGTTTAACCTACAGGTTAAAATCTCCGCTTTTTTCCTCATGATAGAAGCGACCCTTCAATTGTCACTAACTGAGTTAACGACTATTAAAAGAATGTACAAGTAGGAGTGTGATCAATGTGAATTAATGTCTTAGACAACAAGATTTAACTAGTGAATTTATAAAATCTTAATAGTAATTAATAAAATCCAAACAATAGTAGCTTGGACCGTCTTCGTTCAAAATGTAACTATACGAGTCAGACCAAGGACTACTTATTCTCGATTCAATGAATGCTTGCAAATTTGCACAAAGTACATTCAGTTTCATTAGATAATTCCAAAATTGCAAAATGAATCCTATTTTCTCGAAATAACAACACTCCGAGACTTTACTGTGCTATTTTGTGCTTGTAAATGTTCTTGAAGTTCTAGAAGACGAAAATACGAAACTCCTTTTAAAGTTCGTGCCCAATGAACTAATTTACAATTGGTTGAAAGTGGATTGCTTTCAAGAATTGTGTTAAAAAGCATAAGCTGATTGGGATTGCTAAAGAATACTTATTGAAGTGTATAATAAATTGCCAATGGGGAAACATTCAAATTAAAAGCTTTTTACATATGTTGGTGAGATAAGTATGTGAAAAGGGAAACATGAACGAAAATTCAATCGTCAGTCTCCTTGTACTCTGATTAGTTTACATGTACAAGCGTTCATGGATCAGTGTTGTGCAAATACATACAGGCACGTGCATGTTTTTGTTAGTGAGAGTGCAAGTGTAATTGAAAGCGGGGGATAAAATATGCTAGTACATATTGAAAATATACTCACGATGATGCGTGGGGTAATTGTTGTTCGACATGAGTCTGTAATCCATTCTGTAATCTCTCAAATCGCCACGTTTACTCGAATTCACCCATGAAATTTCCGTGAAGAGAGAGTCCTTTTTATTTCGAATTGTTTCAATTTAAACCAACAAGCGTCACACAAATGTAGACCGATTTCGACAATCGATTAATCACAGGATCGACAAAATGTTCGATCACGTACTACCAAAACGGATCGATGAGCGGATTACACGTACTTGTTTCCTTCTCTTATTTTTCGCATTTTTACGATTTATACTGTTCAGTAAACTTGCAATATCTGCGACGAGAAGATAAATGTTTCGAAAACGAAGTTCGCTTCATGAAATTTGCAAGTTACATTCAGATTCATAGATTTTTATAAATCAAAATATCTCCTTGCAAATTTGAGGAAAACGGGACCGAGAAAAAAATCGCATGTCCGACTTTTAGAAAAATTTCGATATTTTCGCGATTGTTGTTCTTCAAAAGATGGGATTAAAATCGTCTTATAAATCTTCAATGGTGATAATTGAGGAGGCAAAATTCAGCTGAACTTACCGCGATGAGGTCCAACTGCTCTCGCATATTACTCACTGGTAACGAAACGAGATACGTTTTAAAATTGAAAAATTAAAGATGTGTATTTGTAAATTGATGATATGTAATATGTATAATACTTGAGTCATTCTGTCCTTATTTGTGTCTTGGAGAGATCAATATGCTGATATCATGAGTGTACAGTGTTTAAATTAAGAATTGTTCTGAAATATGCATTGTGAACTTTACTAATTACATCGCTTACGTATATTATAGTCTATACTCTATTGCACTATTCTCTCTTTTCCCCGCAGTTTACATATCAAACATCAATCAACTTGTCTTCGAGTTAATATTAATAAGTACCTTGTAATTTGCCGTTAACTAGCTTTGAAAAACTCAAATGATTACAAAAGTCAGGGCCATTTTTCGGGTCTGCATTTATGAATAATTACGGATATAAATCACTGATTATTTAATTATTTATTTGTCACGAAACGGAAACTAAATTGAAATTAAGAATTCAAAAGAACTTCAAAGAAATTAAGAAGAATTACAAAATGTTCTTCTGCAATTAACAATATTACGAGTTATTTTTTATTATTTTCAAGAATTTGAAAAGAGAGTTTAAACAATTTAAAATAATTTGAAGGGATTTCAAGACATTTAAAGTCATACAAATTGAACGTAGCCGAAATGCATGTCCTTTCTAGAAAAGGACCAAAATTAATCTATGAAGGATTTGCTTGGAAATTGGTATATTGTTCACATATATATATAAAATGTTATATTTCTCGATATGATCCCTGATTTAAATGATCCCAGAGTATGGCTAACGAAGCGGAGGAGAACTTCACATCGTATAACAAAAGGTGCCGCGAAAGACGTAAAAAAAAAAAGCGGGGGCGTTCTTGTTACGTCAAATGGACAAGACCTCGTTCACGCGAGAGAAACCGAACTACAAGAGAGAAGGAAGAAGAAAGAAAAACAAAACTAGGAGGGCAAAAAAAAAAGAAAGTGCCCATTTTCAAGACTCGAGTTTCCTGACTGCGACGACCACCGACAAAACCCGCTCTTAGTCGCTTAATCGGACCCTTTCGAAATTCTTCTCAGAAAGAAGAATCCTGGAATGAAAAATAAATCGCGCAAACGCGTTGACCGTACCAAACCGAACTACAAATCAGATAATTATACAATTTTTTTTTTCAATTAAAAAAAATCACCTCTTATCCTGTATTTCACTTTTTATTTTCTTTATTATCAGAAGTACTTGACGTGAGACTCCCACGCTATAAACACGACTTTAATGTGACTCGCCAATTACGAGGCAATCAGAGATTATGCAGTTACCAATATAAAATTGTCAGGTAGACGCAACAAAGATTAACTTGCAGAATTGAAACGATGCAATTTCATTAACTTTCTTAATCTGAATGAGCAAAATTACTCTGATTCATCAGCATATGTACAGTGATATACTTACATCTGAGAATTAGCAAAATCCTGTTGATTCAGATATTACATTATATTTATTATTAATGAATTGCATTTATAAATCGTTAAAACGAAGGACTTTATTCCTCAGAATACAAATATTAACTTATTTATTGTCTCTGGCAAAAGTTCTTAGCACATAAACTAACACGTGTCCTTTAAAAATATTGGTTTTGGGCAAAAATATTTTATTATATTTTATGATAATTCATTTTGTTATTGAAATAATTTTCTATGACTTTAATTCATTCAATGTTTTCAAATAAATTGTCGAATAACTGAAGTTATAAAAAAAATTATATCTGCTGCACTTTTTAAAAAAATGTTATCAGTTTAAGCAGTGAGAATTTTTTTCAACAAAAAAATGAAAAGTGGTGAAAAAGAGGATTGACTGTGATTTCTGGCACTAAAAAATGCCATGGAAAATTCTACACAGAAATAAAAAATAATTAAACGAGAGTAGAAGAGATGCAATTGAATATTGCTCTCAGGCAGTAATTGCATTCTGAAGGGCCTGAGTTAAAACTAGAGCAATTAAATTCCATATAAACTTGAAAGTCTTCGTTTGAGAGTTACAGATTCGCAATATAAAAATTGAAGTATCGTCAATTATTTCATAAATGAAATGGGTTTAAGAATAAGATTAAAAACTGGATTGGTTTATGTTATGACTACAGGGCACAACCTACAACAAACACTGTTGCAAGTTGTTGCAGCTACATTACATTTTAAATTATGATGAAAGCATTAGAAAGTGGATAAAGTTCAACTCTTTCACCCCTGAATATCATTCGAACCTTTCCCAATTCAACAAAGATTTATCTCGTGATATTTTTAATAAATTGCGATAGCTAGGAGAAAGGTTTATTAAAGCGAACTCTCTCTAGTATTTTTTAAAGCACAAAAATCATTAAATAAATGTTTCTTTTTCGGAAAATAGAATTTGAGGTACATATATGATAGAAAATTTGATATCCTGAAATCGGACACTGAGATAATGAATTCAGACACAGGGCCTGTTTATCGCATCGCCAATAATAAGCGATCGACCTGTGTCTCACCTGGTAACCTTTAAGCTGGCATTCGACTTGTACATTCAAGAAAGTAGACTATACATCTACCTTTGATCTTTTCTAGAAAGTTCCCGTAAAAATGTTCATCATCATCATCATCATCATCAAATACTGCTATTCAGCAGGCGCTGAAACTTTTTTTCGAGAACCATTGTCATAAAATTTACTGTTATGAATGATACAATTTCTAGTCTGGAATTTAAGTTAATTTTTCGGCACTTTTTTAATCTTAAGAGTTGAAAGGATTGATAAGGAATCTCGGGTTTTCCAAGCTGACCGAATGAAGTGATGATGCGAAATTGACCCGAGGACGTGATTGATATCAAACAAGCGTACTCTTTGCACGACGTGCGGTTTATACGAGATTGCTCTACTGTGTTTACGATCAATGAAAGATATTACGAAACGTTCATCCAACCACGACCCTCGTTGTGAAAAACAGGGATTTTCCCATGTGAAACCCAAAATAAACAGGTCAATTAATTGAGTTCAAGGCTACCTAATCAATTTTTATTATTCTGAATACACTGACAACATTTTGATTAAAAAATATGTTTGCTAGCTCCCACTTTCTGCTCTCAGAGTTATTAAAATTTCATACATTCTACGTCCTCTTTAATTTGTAGAATAATAACCCTATTTATTATTAATAAGGTCGATCGTGGAGAGTCTATAAATGTGGAAGTTCAGAGGAAAATAAATATGGGATTCAATGTCCACTAAGGAAGGTTCTCGCATAAATATATG
>JAUESI010000033.1:3083534-3110367 GCA_032275145.1 Synergus laeviventris | reverse complement strand
TGTGCAGTTATCAAATTTACTTATTTTCAATGAAAACGCTCCAAACTGCATATTTCAACTACAAATGATCATAAAAAGAGTAATTTTAGATTAAAAGTTAAACATTTTTTTGAAAGCGTCAACAGTTGAATAACTTCAAATTAAATCATTAAAAATTCGAAAATTTTTTATTTTTTGATGGATTATTAACGATTTGAAATAAGAATTCAAAAGATTCAAAGATATTTTAAGGAATTCCTAATCTATAATTTCTAAATGAATATTGCAATATTCTCTATACCGATTTATCGATATTTTAAATATCAATATTTTCTTTTGAATGTCCCTTCACAGTTAAGAAAAGGGTTTTTGGAGAGGATACAAAAAGTGTGCGGTACAAAATTTAAAACATTTTCGGCCCTGATTAACAATTTCTTCGTAGAATTTTAAGAGCTTTCTAGTAATTATAAGCAATTTTTAGGGGTTTTAAGGAAATTTAAAAGACTATTGAAAAATTTTTTTAAATTAATGAGATCTAAAATTTTGTAAGATATTTCACTTCGGATTGTTATATAATGCTGGAATCGTTAATTGATCGCTAAGCACTCCACATTATTGAAAACTTCAAAATTTCTAGTTTTCAGAATTTTTTTTCCAAACGCGTTTTTCACGAAACAACTTGTTTTCGAATTGCGGTAATTGTAACTCAAAAAGTTATTAACCGATTGTTAGGCAACTTAAAGGTGTATTTTTTTACTTTTAAATAAAAAAAAATGGTGACAAACGGGAACATTTTTTCAAACACCTGTCAACACTTCAATTTTTAAACTTTTTACTTGCAATTAGGTTCATATTTACAGAAAACAGGTTAGTAATCTAAAAAAAATTCGAAATTTTGCTTCCAGATAAAGCTAATGGCATCATATATAACTTCATCATTTTTGGCAATAATGAGTTGTAATAATTTGTGATTATTGTTTAATATGTCAGTAAAATAACGTCCTTATATAAAATTCTCTTAATTTGCTTTCCCCCCTTAATGTCCTTAATGTCTTCATTTATACAGTATAACTTTCTACATAATCTTACTTATTATTATCTATTTATCTATTATTTATCTACTATTTATTCGTATTTATCACGTATGAAGAAACTAGAATATACACACGGGTTAGTTAGGGATTTGTTTTCACTGCGTCATTGTCGAGTCACTGTGAAGTTATGTAGGCCTCTCGTAAAAGTCATGTGAAACGAAAATTCGCCCTTCACTGTCGTAAATCTTAAAAGATACTGCGATTCTACCTGTAGAGAGGGTCTCGATTTTTGTATAGGATATGGATCGAACTAGCACCATGCTGAAACTCAAGACCTGAGATTGGATCAAAATTGCTCGCAGGTCTGAATTCGTATCAAAAGCCAGGCTGTATGCCGTAAATCTTTCTATTCCATTTTATATGACGTTTACGTCTTTATAATCCGAATGCTAACAGAAAATCTGCCAAAAAAAATGCCCTATAGGAAAAAATTAAACCTCTTGATATATATAACTTGATTTTCCATATTAAATTATACTCAGTTAAACTAGTCTCTCAATCAAATTATATTAAGAAGCTTTTAATGAAATAGTGCCGATTCGTTTACTAATTCACTTTAGTACGGATTTTTACTACCAATATTACTTAAAAACTACTGATTGAGAGACTACTTCACTTGGTTACGATAATTCATAAACGTTCCAATTGCAACTCAGTTTTTATGTCAAGTCTTAATGTTTATTCATTTGTAGATAATAAATTGCGGATTTACTTGATCTAATTAGGTGTAAGAGATAAATATCATGTAAATATATTATGTTTGGAAGAGTGAGATCTACGAATGCTTTACAGAGTTTACAGTGCAGTTTGCTCCGAAAATTAAATCCCATTAAAGTATTATGTACATTTGCGTGCCAAGAGATCTTAATGAAGGATTGCACGCAGAGTTAATTAATTAATTAATCAATCAGCGGGACGATCTCTGCGTATAACCGCAGCGGTTTGCGTGCTTGTGCTCATTACCTATATGCTTAGGATGTCTTATTCGACAATCGCGTTTTGGTCAGACACTTGATAAGGCTGATTCTCTATCAATTTTATCGCGAGCACGCTTCAAAAATTCATCGATTACGCAATAAAATACTGCTTTAATCATTTACATTATCTTTACTGCAATAAATTGTCAGGAGGAATTGAAAGCTTTGCATTCTCATTAATTCTTTGAAAGCAAATATTCGTCCATTGCATTTCAAATATTAATTTATAAACCGAGCGTAAAACTTTGATTTACAAGAAGGACTCCTGAATAATAATCAAAATGTTTATAATTTAAAGCACCTGGTTGCTATAATATTCCTTTTCTACAAAAAGGACATGCATTTCAGTTTACATCATGTGTAACCTAGCAGCTAACGTATTTAGCTGATGCGTAGTTCGTTAACATGTCTAAAGTCATTCAGTGTCTAAAGTCTCGTGTATTTACAAGTAGCAAATAGAGAATGCTTCACGAATCCTCGTTACAACAAACACGTGTATGATTTTGTGTTACCCCATATGTGTAAATCACTGACGGGTGTATAATGTATATGCACGTATTTAGCGAGCTTCCCATTATGACAAACAACATTCCTCGCTGTAAATTCCTTTCAGCTTGCTTTATGCGTCCAAAAGTCTCGTAAATTGTTAACTAATTATAGTGATGTGCATTTCACTAATTCAGCCAATTTGCATGACAAACTAGTTTGCTCAAAATCTATCCAACAGTTTTCTGACATTCACAATAATATTCCGTAGGGATATAGTTTAGGATAAAAAAGAATTAGCTAGGCTGAATCATTTTCAGATTCTTGAGATTGAAATCGTAACAGATAATTGCTTTTTAATCGTAAACGCCAGCTCTGGAGGATTCACCGAAAAAGTGGCGGGTTGAGAGGTTCAGGTTTTCCGCCACTTCCGGTATATGTAGAAAACAAATCCTCGGGTTTAGAGGCTTACTGACGAGGCAATGAGCCATGCTGTATTAATGTTGCTGTGTTGGGTTGTGATTGCCATTTTCTTTCATTTTTGCAGGTTTTAACTTTTTTTTAACTTTTTTTAAAAACTTTTTCCCACCCACGTTTTTAAGCAACTTCTGCTCGAAATTAAACTAAGATTGTCCTAGTTTAACAGAATGTCAATTTTCGTGAAATTATCAGCTGTTATCAGCTTGAATGTAAAAAAATAGACATTGAGAAACGAATTTGGTGTAAATTTAAGACGGAGTTTGAAATAGGAAAGTTATAAGAGGAAAAAAATGAAAAATGAAAGAGCCAGTAAGAAAAGAGAGAGAGGCAGAGTGACGGATGGATTTACGATGAAGATTCCGAGATGAGCCAGACAGCAGTAAAACCTCTCGGGCGCTGTTTGTGAAGGGAAAAGGGACTGTAAAAGCTAATGAGATGAGATTTTGCAAGGCCAATAACTTAAAAACATCCCATGCCTTTCATATGGCAAAAAATAATAACTAACAGCGTGACGAATTTAGGGTCAAATATACATTGTACTTGGATATTTTCGGAGCTATAAGCAATTCAATATATAAACTCAGGTTTCTTATTGATGATGATGAAAATTCACTCTTTTTTAAGGCCATAAGCGTTATTTCTTTTTATTGGTAGTTAGCTTTTTAAAGCTCTTAGCAACTTTTTATTACTTCTGAGATAATATTTTTTTTATTTTGTCCCATGAGAGGGTATAAAAGAATTAAATGATACGGTACGACCTCGATAGTTACTTCTCTTAACAGCTTATTGCTTGTTATTTGTTATTGCTCGTTCTTGCATCACGTCATAGATTCCTCGAGTTCAAACCGAAGATAAGTTGTCGCGTAGATTCAGCTTTTCGGTCGGGTCATTCACTCTCTGAGTCAAGCCTTTTCTTACTTCTTTCCCCGCTCGAACTGCGCAGTAAACAAAACGCACTCCATTTACCCCCGTAATACCGCCGAGAAGCTGATTCATTTGTTTCTCTAAATACTTTTTCCATACGCTTCTACTGTATTAGCTTTCCTCTTCTCTCTTATGTATTTCATCAACGAATTTTCATGAATGTTTTATGAATGAATTTTGAAACCAACGTCAATGAATAATGAATGCCGGTTGTATATGTATAATTTAAATACCCACCAATCGATATTAATTTTTACAAGAAACGTAAATAACATTAGTTGTTTACACGGCGATTCAAAGCGAACTATAATGACTAAGGAAATTTTTATTTGAATATTCGAAAAGTCAACGAACTAAAGACCTTGAATGTATAAGGTTGCTTGATTATAGGTGTTTAGTACAACGCAACTGCTAAGAACAGAAAAAATGCTAATAACGTACATGACCGACGAACTTTGAAAATGAGGATACTGTGGATAACTGCGAACATGAATTAACAGTATGGCTTCTTATTCCCACCTTGTTTTCAATCTTCAACCTCGACTTTGTTTTGTCAACCATTATGAACTCCTTAATTGTATTCAAACCATAGAAATAAGTATTGTATCCGAAAGTAAAATACAATCTCAACAACACACAATCAACATACACAATATTGCATCAATTGTGGGTTCCTAAATTCTGATTTACTTCTAAAAAATTGTACATTGAGTTCATCCAGCCTTTTTACCTATTATTATCCCCAATTTTACTAACAAGCGCTGAAAAATATTGCTATACAGTGATGCTGCAACATTGCGTCGTAACATTGTCAATATTTGTTGTAAAGTATACGGTGATTCGAAAATAAGTATAAAAATAAATATTAGGAAGAATAGAATTCAGGGCTCTTCATACCCACGTAGTTTCCTTAGAAGGGGGGAGGGACTCGACGAAACGCTACGTTGGTCCAAGTCCGAACCACGAGGTTTTACACTTAGGTGCGTTAAAAAAAAAATAAAACGCAAGATGTATTCCGGGTCATCAATAAATTAATTTAATTAATTAATTTAAAAGTAATTATTGAAATCTTACGTAAGATTTCGCTTCGTCTAAAAAAATCTTTTTAAATTTCTTGGATCTTAGATTCGTAAAGTTTATACCAAAAATGCTTTATTTAATCCAATCGTTTTAATTTCTAGAAAGAATAAATACGTTTTCATGTAAATAAATTATTTTTTTTTTTCGTGACTAAAAAATATATTTTGAATACAAGTATAGTGGGGGGGATAAGGAAACGCATGGGGGTGGGGGTAAATGATCTCAAACTGAAACCACTTTTGTATAATATACTTAATAGTGCCTAAACCGTCCACATTGCAATCCGAGAAATTATTGTTCACACGAGAAAAAATGCAGTTTCGTTACAGACGGAAAGAGAAAATAGAGACAAAAGGATATAAATGTGCGGCAAATTACAAAGTGTCTGCGTAGTTTTGTGCACGCGAGCAATACTGAGTTAGTTCCAGGAAAAAGATGTAATTGGTATATCCTGAGTATTAATATATTCGTAAAAAGTTTCTGCGTAAAATGATGTGTTGTCATTTTGTAAATAGTGTACGTGTAACAGAATTTGAAGAAATTCTGCAAAACAGTAAATTAATTTCAAACAAATTTTTTTTATCCAATTTGTTATATTCGCATATCATATAATTATATATATATATATATATATATATATATAAGGGAATATATAGAACACAAAGCCTAAAACCAGTTTGCAGTGTTTAGTGAAATACAAACCTGAAAAGCAGGCAAAATTTCTATAGTTTTAAATTAAGTATTATTTCCTATATCGAACCATTTTACTTATACATATGTACTCAGTACTTATACTGAATTAAACAAGCGTTTTTATTATGTGCCAGAAATACGCAAATCTTTTCCAACATTTAATAATATTCCTCCTATAAAATGACACAGAACAAGAAGCAAATGATGTAGGTAAATGTAGGTAAATGAAAGAAAAGCAACAAAAGAGCAATCGCAAGTCTCAATGTAATAGTTGATGATCTAGTGAAAGAATTTATAAAGTGAGGGTTGATCAATTCCAATAAATATTAATCTATCTCAAAAAAAGAAGACAAAGCAAAAGATAAAAACGAAAAGTGATCCTATCAACAATATCCTCTAACTGAATATGTAATCTCGTATTTCAGGAAGGTTCTCAAACAACACAGCTACGTGAATCTCAAATGTAACTGTTAGACTGAAAATTAGCTATTTAGCTGGCGTTAGTACATAGTCGATAGCCATATCCTCATTCCGTTAGAAATAGAAGCAAGAGGAAGAGGATATTTCTGGGAAATTATTTAAATAAGATTTGCCAATTAAGATGGAGGTAGATACCTGCCATTACACCACGATGAAATGAATACCAGAATCGATAATGGTATATCGATCCAGCCATCAATATTGAAAGTTGCCTTCAGTTCTCTGGGATGTAAAGCACTTTCGAATCATTATCTTGTGACGTGGATAAAGTTGGAAACTTACTGCAAAATCGATGACTTCCATATGCAGCTAGCCTGCAATTATTTATCCTTTTGACGCTCGAAAATCCATTCAGTGAGATTCCTGAATCTTCCTCTGCCATTTTCCAGTTCAGGTATAAAATTGTATTAAATTCTGCAACTTTGAATTTGAAGAGATTTTGAATTTTCTCAATGGCAATCTTGCAGTTGTCGGTTTGAGAACTACTTCATGGTTTTATCGACCTGCAGAACCTGAGAAACAGAGAAAGCATTCATTTACCAATGGAACACGAATAATAACTACATATATAAGAGGTAAAAAGGATTTATCGACGAAGAGTAAGGGAAGCTTGCAAGCTCGAAGGGTACTTCTTTACCGACAATTTGGGAACTCTATATTACCATTTACTATCATATTCAATACCTGTTATTCAAATTTTATATCTCAGAATTAATAAATCAGAGAAAATGATTTCTTTTTGTGTAGTATTTTTCTTGCGAGGGGGATGAATTGGGAACAATATAATTTTATTTTAATAGTCTATCAATAAAAATATTCATTTTTAAAACATAGAAATTAAATGGAAATGTTTCCGGAATCAAGGAATCGATTCATTGGAATCAGTTGCAAAGTGATTGACAATCAAATCGAGTATTAAAGACTTTTTTCTCCCGTACTAATTTAATCTGGTGAGAAAACGGGTTATGAGGATTTGCGAATAGTTCCGTTAATTATTCAATATCACCGGGAATTCCCTATAATATGTAATCGATTCATAAACGGAATAGAGCAATTTATGGTTATCACAAGAAGGTACATTGAATTCAAGTTGGTTTTTTTTTGAACTAGAAAGAAACTATGAATTGTATAATTTGTCTGGCATAATTTAAACTGTTGCTTCATGTGGTGACAGTTAATTATTTCCAGCGACATATTATTATGCCAGACGTTTTCGTAAGTGGAAAAGGTAAATTCAAGTCAGACGTCGAAACTTCAAACGTATTTACAAAACTTTCTTTTACAAAAAAGGGGAAGAGAATATATATCTCTCTAAAGTTCTGTTGCTGTCGTTGTTTTGTTCGAGTTTTCATCTTAGTTTCCATGTTTACGAGAAAAATATATGTAGCTAACATTGTTTTCTAGATATATATATATAAATATGCAAAGTAAAATATGTCAAAGATATTCTGCTTATTTGAACTAGAAAAAGTAGTAAGGACATATTTAATCAAAAACTATTTTTAATGTGTACATATACTTAAATACGTAATTTTATGGAACCCCTGTTATTAAGAATAGAAATGATCATAGAGATATTTCCTGAAGAAAATTCTAAATTTGTTTATATCAATGAAATTTTAAAGAAAAAAAAGAATTCTCCTTTTTCACATGAACTTAGAGTCCATTGAGTTTACCTTTTTCTTCGATTGAAGTTGAGAGCATGTGGTAATTACCATAAGGGCAAATTTATTGTAGTTTCGAAATAAAGTTGTCGAAACTAAATTGCTTTTATGCAAAATTATCACATGCCCTTAACAAGAAAATAAAATACAAATGATATTTATTATATTTTTATATTTTCTTTGATCGACTAGTAAATATTGTCTAGTCCAATTGTTTTACTTGGATACCAACACTAAATGGTAATCATATAGTTTCGATTTAGCAAACCTACCACCAAACCACTGAATCGAAAATTATACGGGTGCAACTGAAGGTTTGACGTTGATTTGTAATATTAGATATTCTCTCTAGAGGCCAGACGGAAAACTTTCATAATCCAGTTACTCCCGGCTTAGCAGATACAGAATTGTTTATGGAATCTATTCTTGAAAATATATTATTTACAATGAGGCAACTAAATTAGAATTTCTAAAGACCAAGAAATTGAATTAAGTCTAGAATGAAAAAAAAAGTATCTATATCAGTTCATTCAAAAAACAATATCTATACCTACACTACATTTCGAAGTTCAGCTCTTAATATGCTTAAAAGGCAAATCCATTTTAAACGATAGACTAGGTATAAGGTCATTGCTGTGATTTTGTTTTAAAAATTTAACTCCATTTTTCACATATGGAATTGCTACTTTTATGGCTAAAGCACAATTTAAGATTAGTATTTACCCTCACGAGTAAACAGTTCCATTGTCTTTTTATACTTCAACGCTTGTGAGCTACACAAAGTTTAAAAGTGTTTTTATATACTAAAAAAGTTAATCCAACAGTGCATGGTAAAATGTATAATATACGTGTATTCTTTTTTTTGAGTACGATATTGAGAAACTTCGATAAAGCCAGGCAAAAAATTAACAAAATGAAGTCTCTCGGGAAACATGGTAAATTCTCCGTACGTAAATAATGAATGCAACAGGGAGTTCAAGTAACTCAAGGATTCGACCTCAGCCCCCTCTTTGAATGTTCAATTCGATGAGTCTTTATATTGCGGAAATACATAGAAAAGAATAAATAACTAACAACAATATTGAGTAACCGAATTCATAAACGTACATTGAATTTAACGAATTATAAAAGCTTCGTGTGTTTTTGATGTAATTGAATTTTTTTAACAAAACAATAACATGCTCTAATGAAAATTTAGCAATTACAAATATTCAGTTACACAATTTTTGTGGAATTTTTCTCGTATCATTTTAGCGTATATTTACATAAAGGCAAACTTGGTTAATTGTATCAAGTTATATGGAAAGGTACTCACACCACCCAATTTGAATTGCAGTATATTATGTGTAAAAAAATATCGGCTTTTATAAACAATAAAAATGAAAATTAATATGAAAGGTAATAATCGTTCTATCAAAATGTGAACGAATTAATCCATAATATTTTTCCAATGATTATCAACATGATCTGATTTCAGATTAATTATTAAAGTCATATTATTTTTGTTATGAAAAGCAGTGGAATGATTTCAATATTTTGATCACGAATGTCGAGTAGAGTTTCCAAAAAATTTCTACGATATAGAAGTTAAATGACCCCGCACGAAATGTTATATGGAAAAGGTAAACATTATTTTCAAACAAATGGGAATATTTCCTAACAGTGGTATAACATATATGGTATTTGATCGATTTACAATGTAGATAGTAATTAAAATACTTTGTAAAGAGAAGGGGATAAAACAGAAACAATCAGATTTACAAATTACCTTCTGTTACATTTTGATTGATTAAACATGAACGTGTTTGCAATTAAAAACTTTGGGAAATGAAACTCTTTATACAGTGTTTTTTCATCTTCCATGTATCAATTTCAGAACAAATGGTTTATGAAAAAAATATCGCGTTGCATTGTTTTGAATATCAAATTATTAATTATTAATCAACAATATTGCTCGAATTCAGATTAGGTGGTGCAGTACTGAATATCGTGAGTTTTTTAAAATGATAAACAATTCCGGCATCAATCGCATAAAGAATACATTTTAAAAGAACCTTTACGCAGCCATACATCTGCATATATATTGTGTTACCAGATTGACAACCCCAGTGAAAGAGTGCTAACAAAGAGAAAATATTATAGACTGATTTTTACGTTCAATCGCATAAATCTTTTATAGGGTGCTTTTCTAATCAACGTACAATTCGACAGCTTCAAAAGTGTTGAGATTTTAGGAAATCGTATTTGTTATTATATGAAAAATATATATTAAAAATTCAGAAATTTTTATTTACTTAAGATTCTATCAACCCTAAGGAACACATTCTCATCAGGACACTATAAATAAGTGACAACTTTTCTATATTTCTATATCTCACTTTATGTGACTCCAAATTTTCGATTTTTCAAAAAAATTGAAAAAGTTGTTGCGCTAATCTTGTAGTGTGTTCAACAACATTTTTTATGTACACTTCTTTTCATATCATGCGTTTTATAGTTTTAAATTTTCGTTCGTTTTTTTTTAAATTTTCGAAATGTTATAAATTGGACAATTTTTTTTATCAAAAAAATTCATAAGGATAAATGGTTCGAATTTATGAGTACTATGACTATCCATTCATAGAATTTGTAAATTAAAAAAAAGTGGTCTCAAAAATTTTCAAAATGATTTTTTTAATTTTTATCCAAAACGTGGACATTTTACAAAAACGGGGAGGGTCAAATTTTACACAAATATAATACATTCTCTGATGAGAATGTAAAAAAAAGTACAGAGGTATAAAATTATGAGTGACATGCAATGTAATATTCAATCTGCTCTAAATTGATAATTGCTAATCGTTTTATAACTATAGTTGCTTACTAATGTAATTATTAGTACCTATGCAATTTCCTTAGAGTACTGAATATACACACAATACAGACAGCGAAGCTGATCACATAAAACAATTAATTATCGTAAATTGGCAACCTGATAATCTCAATCCGTGTGTTATAATTTGAGTGCATATAGTCAAATTATAACACACGAACTAAGATTAATATTCATACGTGACCAGCATCGCTATCTGTTTGTATGGCCTATATTATATTCTGTACTTTAAAGAAATTATGTACTAAATTAACCCTATGTTAGAATGTTTAACCGGAGTAATACCATACGTTACCCCATTTCAAGTTTAAGGTATGATCCTGATTATGGACAGGAACGAGACCATGATAACCATAATTAACTTCAACTATACGGTAGTTGATATGGACACATATTTACATGGAGACATATTTATGTATTATTTCCTCATTTTTTAACATTATAAACCATTTTTGATTATTAATAATAAATCTGAATTTAAATAATTAATTTACTATTCTTTTTTTAAAGATTTTTACCATGTTGAAATAATTATGTTTTTTTTAAGAAGAAGCAAAAGTGTCCTTCTTTTGAATTCCGTTTGATTTTCTTAATTAAAAGCACAATTTGGGTTTCAACGTAATTAAGTAAAATTCATTAAAAACCTGAGTATTAACATTAAAATTTGGGAAGACAATTTTACGATGGTGTATTATATTACCAATTATAATATTTGTCTTAGTCGTGTAAAATATTTACTTTTAATTTCAATCTTCCCTCTTTCGTGTATAGCTTGTGCTTGTTCCAGAATTTTCCTGTAGCTTTATTTCGCGGGTTTATTGAGAATAATGTTTTTTTCACTTACTTGTAAAAATCGTTATCGAATTGTATATTACAAGAACAAAAAATTTCTTAACATTTCCAGATTTTACCAGGTATGAAAAAATTCCCTGAAATCTCCAGGTACCTTTTGTGGAAAATTCAACAAGAAAATCCTCTATAGGAAAGAGTCGTTTAGCATCATGCCATCGATAAGATATGCTCTTCACGGGCTGCCGTTTTACTAAAGGATTTTAAACTACCCGATGGTGAAATACTGCCACAGTAAGCATTTTAGAAGCGGATGGCATAATAATAAAATAGTATAATAGAGATGAACGCGATTACACACACACACACACAAATAACTGTTCGAGGATGCTACCGACATTACGGAAAAGTCCCCCTCAAGCAAGATGAATCACACTTGGACTAAGAATCTCAAATTCAATGATTCTAAGATAGAGATTGCCATCATATGGATAAAATACGGAATTGTTTGGTATACTTTGTCTATCAGTTACTTTCTTAAAATCTTTTTACAAGACCAAAAACGAAGGTTCAATTTACAATCAAGTTTATAACAACTTATAATAAAGAGAAAATCCAATTTAAGGAAAACAGAGAAAATGTAAATCGCTAGATTATAAATTAATTGACCGAGAAATTACAGAATTGCGGAGCTTTCTTTCATAAGGGAATATATCCATAAAGAAAGATAAGAAAAAAACAAGAATTCATTTATAATCCACTTTAAGTAGGTCCGCCGTCAATTATAATCAAATACAAACGGATCGATATATCAGACTAATTGAAGCTGGAGTTTCTCATTAATTTTGGAATACGTATTTTTATAATTTTCGCAATTTATCCCTTAGACAATGTTTTTCCCCTCTTTATAAAACTGGAAATAACGAACATAATATATTTTTCGAATGACCAAGCTTGTATAAGAGATACTTTAGTACAGTTCGTCTCTAGGATGTAATATTTTGAGTTAATTTACAGAGTAAATTTATTTCAAGGACATAAAATTGAGGATCCAGGGGTATACGACCAGCTAAAATGCGAGCATGTTTTTAAACGAAAGTGTTCAGGTTATAGGACAGAACCCCGCCCCAAATATACTCGTTCAGTCCAAATACTTGGATCTCACTTTTTTTTTTAAACTATTGAACTAGTGATTAAAAATCCGAAAACAAATGAATAGAAAAATGGACACTTTTTTTTAATTAAAAACCATTTCCTGCTTTTTTTCAATCCTTAAATTACCCGTGACTTTTAAATAAAAATATGTAAGAAATATATACTTATCTATACTAAAAAAATTTGGCTTAAAGAAAAGTAAATTAAGCTGAATTTATCAAAATTCAGAAGAATTGAAAAAAGAATTCAAAATTCAAAACAATAAAATTGGACATCAAGATGAATGCAAAGAATTTCAAACGATTTGAAAAGATTTCTTTCTCTCTAAAATTTAATCAGTATTGGAATTTCCCTGATTTCAGTAGCTTTTACTGATTTTTAGTGGATTTCCACTGAACGAAATATTGAAACGAGAGTCACTGAAAATCAGTGAACTTCCACCGATTCAGTTTTGAAAGTTTGCAATTAAAAAAATTGCAAGAAATTGTAAGGGATTTCAAGATTTAATTTCCTTATTGTTTGAATTAATTAAAAATAGGTGAAAAAAAATGAATAGGTGACGACCCATGACTGAAGTATAGAACTAGAATATGGTAGGAATGTCTACTATAAAACTTTTTCCACGCAGTTGTGTACCATTCACTCGTATAATCACGTGCTTTTGTAAAGATATTTTTAATCTGCGTGTAAAAATAAGAGAAGAAATTTCGAGAGCCATAACCTTTCGTAGCAGCTTGACAATGGAAGAACTTGACATGACATTTTCCAGTCTTTTTTATACATTATAAAGTGAGATAATTAATTTATGAAGATAATGGATCAGAATCTAATTATACTTTGATAGATAAGACGTATAACAAATTATCTCATTGCACGCGATATTCGCCTTTCGGTAATAAGGACTAAGTTAGAATGCGAAATTGCACATTGGACTTTCGATCACGATTCCTCAATTAACAGTTCGTGAAGGTCGTTCGTTGAACCAACGAGCGTTTTCATGGGGAGGAAAAGACTGGAATTAATCAAATGCATTATCACCAATTGCACCAAGCGATTTCTACGGACAAGTGGAATCAGGTGTAATTTCAAGGCGCCCCGATGTCTGGCCTTAAACCAAAGGCAACTATCCACCCTCGACATAAAGGGCGGTACAATCCTTTCGCATGCACGTGAGCATCAATTTTCTAGAGAAAATCCAATTTAAGGAAAACAGAGAAAATGTAAATCGCTAGATTATAAATTAATTGACCGAGAAATTACAGAAATGCGGAGCTTTCTTTCAAAAGGGAATATATCCATAATTTGAAACCAAATAGGTTTTCCTTCTTCTTAATTAAATAATACTGTTGTTTTAAACAAATATATTACAAACATACAACATTTTTCTTACTTCCTGAAAAATTTCCCCAAGAGGATCTGTTCGCTTTTGCAAGAAAGCTCTTTAATTGCACTGACATTTTTAGCTGAGTTAGAAGGATATTATGAAAACTGTTTGCAAAAACTACCTAGTATAAAGACAGTACTTTCAAATAGATCTACTGATATAACAGCTTTCCACATTTCGAAACGAGGGGCTTCGAAATGGAAGGCTGTGCTCTACCAAGTGTAATAACAGAGATGGTAATAGTTACCTTGATGATTTCAGCGAAAATATTACCAGCAACAAAAATTACCCTCATTTGCTTCGATGCAAAAAAATTAAACATCATCCACGTGAAAGTTACCCGCAATAAATTTTCCCTTCTCTTCTTTCTCTTAAATTTTTTATTTATATGAGAGATAACATAAGATCACGTTTCATTATACCTATAAAGTTGCAGTAAGTCTGGGAGGAAACCTGTTTTAGTTTAACATGCGTTCTTTTATACTTTGAAAAATTTTTCTTTCATATATTACAATAATAAATCTTTCAGTTTGATTAAAGGAATTTACATTAATAAATTATCTTTTCAGTTTAAATAGTTATTTCAAACGGTTTGCTTTACATATCTTCAAAATATTCATAATAAGAAATATTCGGGTATTAAATATTCATAGAAATTTTTTAAAACATATATCTTTCATATGCACAATGGGCATATACTAAGAATGCTCGGTCAAAGAGTTTGACATCTATGTCCCCTAAAGATGTAGATCCCACCCCAATTCCACCCTTAAAACTAGAAAAATTCACTAAAACTATTCCAACTTCCAGACTTGCAGTTTAGTTTTTCAGAAACGTTCCAATTAACAAGCAAACATTTTCAAAAAAGCTACAACTCCTTAACGCATGTGGATCTCACCCCTATTCCACCCTTAAGACTACGTGATCCACATACGTTAAGGGGTTGTATTGTAGATTTTTTGACAATATTAAATAAAATTACAATTCTCGAGGTTAGAGTATTTTTCGTAAACTCAAATTACTATAATCATGGAATACTCAGATGGATGTTTTATTTTATGGGGATATTTTGGACTTCTGCCAGGCTCGGAAATTAATGGAACGAGTGCAAATTTATTAACCTCAAGCAAAGAACGCCGCTCAAGATAATGTCTTTCCCAAATAAATGCATTTGTTTTTGTGAATGTCGAATATACAATCGATAATATTAATTAATACAGGACCATATACTTACATCGATAAAATTTAGCCTCTATATTTCCCAGAATTGAAAAATAAGCCTTACCTGTAACAGAAAAAAAGAAGATTTCATCAATAAAAATAGATTTGAAGATGAAAGTTTCAATGAAACTTATTCATTTTCATTGATATTTTTAGTCTTAAAAAAAGAGTTATTTTTTTAACTCAAGACTTTTTTTCTTGCATAATTTATCCATTTCCAAAAGTATGACAATGGTTACTAATTTTGTGGTAAATCGACTGTGAGCCCAATATATTCACTACCTTCCTGCATTACGAATGAACATCTTTGATATCGGAAACCTCAGATATTCCTTTGAAAAGGGCCTTTGGGAATTTGGTCATGCCAGGAAACGAATATGGAAGGACCATTTCTAAACCAAGTATGTACATATATATAATATATATTATATAATCCCGAGCTAAGTACAAAAAAGACAAAATCGACTAACTCAACTAGAAATCTTATATTTTATATAAAATGTAATGCTCAAAGACGTCTTTAATTAAATTCCAACGTGAGAGTATGCGCGAGATTTCACAAGAAGAGGTGAATACATATAAAATCGAATTTACCCAGAATTACTGATTGTTCAAATAATATAATGAACATAATTTGCAAGATTAATAAATAATTATTTCAAAGATGTAAATTATTATTATGGTATTGATACAATTATTTGAAAAGAAGCGAATTAAACATAAGCATAGAATTTGTTGGAATATATCTCAATAAAATCTCAGGGAAATCAATTATATTGTATGTTTTCTATTTGAAAAAAGTCAGATAGTATTTGTGCAGTATATCTACTCTGTGCCAGATCGTAATCCATTGACATTCGTTTCCAACTCTTGTACGTGCAACTTTTATAAAAGAGTTCTTTCTGGATGGAATATAATTCATGGCGACTTCTTGCAAACTTTTCATTAGCGAATTATTGTATGATCTGTGGCTCTTTTTCTATGATATACCGTTCAAAAATAGGGTGATATTTAAAATGAAAGGCAAGTAAATAAAATTATATATAATTTTTGAAAATGAAAGTTAAGCTATCTTCTATAATTCATATAATTTTTGGATTTTAAATTAATTAAACATTATATAATGGCCATCAATTTTGATTATCAAAGTCATCTATTATTATAGATTATTATCCAATCGCTGTGAACTTCTTATAACCAATTAATTGATAATTTATAGATATCGTTTTATTTGGGTTATAATCTGAAATGCATCATTATTAAATAAGCATTACACATCAACCCTATATTCTGGCGTATCAACAATCAATACGCGAATAAAGCAGAATTTCACCTGCGTTTGTTGTGAAGCCTCATTGTCAATTTGAATCCCACTTTTCATCAACCAAACTAAAATTTTGTAATCATAAATGGTATATATATATATATATATATATCGGAAAATTACGTAAATATTTATATATGTTAGAATTAATTAATCATACGCATAAAATATGGAAAAACTGTAACGTTGAAATACATGGACCCGATTCCCTATATTGGTCAGTTAGGTATCGATTATTCATTTAATAATTAATAATAACTTTTAGAAATAGAAACGAGAATAAAATGAAACATCCATACTATACAGTAAACGTAGTTAATTCTGAAAAAAATCTAATAATTATTATTTTTTATAACGTAAAACAGATAGATGTAGTACTTATTTAGTTTACAAAATCTAGGGAAAATTGTTTTATAAATATATATTATTTTAGAAAAATTGGTTAGTTTTTAATATTCATATCATGATAACTATGATATTCCTATAAAACTGAAATTTTTAACACTAAAATTTTAACTATGTATGATAGGGAAGAAATAAATATTAGGATAAGAGCACATAAAATATGAAATTAAAAAAAAAGGTAAACACGTGCGCAAAAGCACACGTTCGATTTCAGATTTGGAAATAGATATCGTAAGTTATATAAAATAGTTAATACAGCAAATTTATTGCTATCTCTCAGATACAAAAAAAGATTATATAATATTATAGAAAAATATAAATATTTCTTTAGGGATATGATATTTTTAAAAATAAACTTTATGATTTTGTGATATCAATTATCCGACAGTTTTCGAGAAAGGAAGAAAAGTTACATCTACATTATCTATATAATCTATCTATAAACTTAGAGAGGAAAATTAGATTTAAATTAATTCATATTTTTTTTTACGCAAAGTAGCGAACGATTCGAATTTGTTTTATTTTTTTTTAATTTCAATAAAATATTAGCAAAAATTTGTTATAAGCATTGAATTAGTTAATCAAAATATATAGGCATTGTGCAACTATTCATTTTTCATGGTTTGCAAACTTTTCATTGATCAGTAATGAGCTGAAAAGGTACCTATATTAAAGCCCGGTACCATGCTGCCTTTTGTTTTTACGAGCGAGAACATTAAAACTATAGGATAAGATTTGTGAGTCTCTTGAGAAAACCTTACTCCTCTGGTTTCCTCGGTTTCTATGAAAATAGACTACTTGAAGTCTTGTAAACACTCCTCATAATTTATTTCAGAAGCTGAAAAGCGAATTTTTCTATTCAAATTAACAGAGGGACACTTGATGAATATTTTAGCATCCCTTGTTTAATGAATTTAATATACGCCAATTTGATCTTCATCGGAGAGGGCAGATTAAAACTGTAAGAATATGACGTCAAAAAAAACTTGGTGCTAGTGAAAAAAGCATAAAAAGATTTAAGGGATGATTGAATTATGAATTTGGAAATGCAAATTGGTCTGGAAACGTGATACAATCTGTTTCACACAAATTCACCCAAGTTTACGAGTTGACGAGGGATTCAAGAGTTTACGAGGGATCCACGTGGTGTCCGAGCTTCCGGAAAGTATGCAAATGTTTTAAGTTTATAGAAGCATTTTCTATAGTATACATTCCATGATAGACAAGCTGAGACCAAACTTTTATTTTATTACCAAATAAAAAGGGATATCTCACGTCAAAAATGATTCCAAATAGAAGTCTATGTTGAATCAATTCCCAAGTAAAAAATATCCTATTATATATGATTTATGACATATGTATGCCGTATTATTTTTGTAATAAGAGAAACTCAGAAATCAATAGTTTGGGAATCTGCTAACTCTTCATTTTAAAGAAATATCGAAGTAAGAATCAGACCCCAAAGAAAGATGAAAATCGAATAATCTTACTGAGCACTCAGCTACATATAATCTTTTAAAGTGGGTCTTCAATTGATTCGCCGTAAGAAGGAAGAAATCATCCTAAAGACAGCTTTGTTTGTCTTTCTCAAACTATTTCTAGAATTCTAGAAGCTCGCAAATATTCTCAAATATTCTATCTAAAGTTGAGAGAGTAAAAGGCATGTAAAATTCTGTGATTTACATGAAATGTTGAATGCATATATGTTACGCATGTCTATGGAAATTTCGATTTCTCAGTCAAACCATATTTTCATTGATTGATTTTATTGATGTTCAAAGTACACAACTTTACGGCTACAAAAATATATATTTACCCTTAAACTTTGGGAAACAGTAACATTAAAACGGATGGTTATTGATTCCTTCTATCTTGCATAATGAAAGAAAGTTTGTTTTCTAAATTTGAACTTTCAAAAACAGCTTTTGAACATGCGTTACTTATACCATACTGATATGGTACACTCCACGCTCTCTTAAGGAAAGTTTTTCGCAGGGTCTAAGATGTAGAGTTATTCCAGCAGGTATTATAGAAGGAGTGCTTGGGACAGGTCGGTGAGTCAGGAAGGGGAGATTGCATTCCGTCCACCCTCTGACGGCATGCAGGAAGCCTCCCGGGAAAGAGAAACCTCGGGAGGAAAGTGGCTTTCCTATTGGAATCAAGAGCTGTTCCCTGGTGGAGTTCCTTTCTGGATGCCGATCACCCAGGTTTCTCCTTCTGTTGGTTGGTTAGTAGGGTGTCAGGATCACCGTTGACACTCTCATGGTGGCTGGTTCGTGCTGCTTGGAATTCGAGCCCATGCAGAGGTGATTGTTCAATAAATTCCCAAAAGGATGCCCGAAGGACCTAGTGGGGTTGATTGGACCGAGCTGTGGAAGGCCAGAATCGCTCAGCGTCTCCCAAATGAAGCACGAGGGACCTAGGGGAGGTTGGCTGAAGGACTAAGCCTCCTCTTCAAGTTCTCAGGTTTAAAATTAGCTCTCAGAAGAGCTGTTTAATGGTTAGTTCTTAAATTAATTGTTTCAGAAAACAAAACAAAAAACCAACACATCCTGGCTGAGTAAGAGGAGCCTGGGGTGATTGTCAGGCGGTAGGTTGCTGGCGGCAGGCAGCAGGCTGGGTAAGAATCACCAGGTGGATGAATTCTTAAACTTAGCTCATCTGGAGGCCAAGACAAGCAAACCTTTGCTTCTGTAGAAGGCAGAAAAGACAGGTCAGTTCGAAACCCGAAGTTGAGTCCTGCTCGGGATCGGATCCCTTGGTTCCTTGGTTGAGTGACGAAAAGCCTTACTTTCAGCTTATATTACTAATTAATAAATAATTTTTAATTACTTCTTTATTATTTCAACCAAACGAGAGTTAATAACGGTCCCTTAGCATCTTTTATAACTTCCCTGAATTGTTTTTTGGAAATATTCATTTTTGTGGAGAAAAACTTGGGTTATCTGGACGCGAGTTAAAAAATGCTATAGAAAATGTATAGTCTGTCTATAGAAAATTCTACTAAATAACTTACCATTCAATAGCATTTGTTTTAGAATGCAGGTATATCAAATATTATCGATTTCCTGTACAAACATATTTTATGATTTCGTAAGGTAGTTTACGATATCTAATAGATGAAATTCGAGTAAAATAGCCTTTGTTGAATACGCGATAATCACGGGTGTGTTTCTATCCGTTATTATACACATAATCTCGAAACAGGAATCGTATGTCAAAGTGAGCGAACGTGTATGTAAATTGTACATTACATATATCTGCCAGGGGGTTCGAGATGGGCAACATAATTTGTGTAAGACCGACCCTCTTGAGAGAATCTCAATTTAATACGTGATGTTCTTCAAATTATATAAGCATTATATGTATATCTCATATTATAATCGATGTATGCAAATTAATATGAAGGTGATTTATAATTAAACTTACACACTAATACCGAAGAGACAAATTTTGACCCAAAAGTGGATTAAAGCGTTGCACATATTCACATATTCCTAGGTAGATGTCAATTGTTTTTCTATTGTGCAATGCTATGATCAATACGCCAATATTCACAATGCCATGAGTATATTGCAGTGTTTGGGGAAAACGCATTACTATTTTGAAAAAATACGATAATGGTAAAACGTTAGTATATTTTGTTAATTTGTAACGAAAGATCACTTTTGCACCTGTTACTTCTAATTTAGAATAAAATTAGTTTTTTTTTAAATTTTTTTAAAAGAAATCACTGTTTTCACGAGAATATTATGGTAATTTTCAGCATTAACGTGATTGGGGAAGCTCATGAATATTCATTGGTGTAAAAGACCGTGAGTTGGTAGCAATTAAGCGTTTATTAGAAGTTCTAAAATTTTAAATATTGACAAATCTTAAATAAACAGTAGCCCAAAAAACAAAACACCGACTCAAATCAATAGTATATTATGATACGAGTGCGGGAAGTTAGTGATTCCTGAGTGAATGGAAGTTTGTGATATGGAAAGGGGGAGGGGTCGAGGCGTAATTTTGAATATATGAAACATATTTTCAATTACATAAAAAGTCTCAGTTTATGAAATTGAATATTATGTAATTCAGAGAGAGAATTATAATATCAAGCTTCGTGTAAACACAATTTTGATAACTGGACATAATTATTATATCCAGTTATCACGTTGTACCTCTATACACAGTATCCGCGAGTCCCTCTTTGAATTACATTGAGATATCCTTATGGGGTCGCGAACAGTCCTCTGTACAATTTACACATTTCACATTACATCCGTGCTCGTTTTCAAAAGATTCTCACCTGTACAAGCCGGACAGGAGACATTTCTCCGAGATTTCAAAATTAATTAAGCTCTCTATAACATAACGAACATAAAATAATTGTCTTTATCATGCGGGATGTTTCGTCTGCTTTGAATGTAAACTTTGAAGGGATTAGACGGCAGCAGAGATAACAGAACCATTCACAAATCACGCGACCCATTTTTGTTAAAAAAAATGTTTTAATTTTTTTGAAATATATAAGGACACACACACATTGTGCTAAGATTGAAGTATCCTTAAACTGATGTATACACAACAAAATTTATTATTCAAATATATTCCGTCTTTTTCATTCAATAACGCTAATAAAATCCGGCAACCTGCAGCGATCATTTTAAGGGCCAGCGAAATACTCTGCCTCCTCAGCAGTAGTTTTTATGATCTCGTAAAGTGTAAGCGAACCACCATATGCGAACCACCATAGCGACCCAACCTAGCTCATATTGTCTTTCTCATTTCCAAGGTACACAGACTACGATATACTCAGAACTCTGCGTTCTTGGCCACGATAATAGAGATTGAAGGGATGGGATTAATTTCAGGAAGAAATTATTGCTATTTGAACAAACTTGCGTGCGCAAATAGATCATAATATACACCGGATGTCAGTTGTTAAAACGAACTACTTAGCTACCTTCGGAAGAGATAATAATATTTTCGAACCAACCACTAATGGATTTTTTTTCACATTTGTCCTCTTATGTAGTTAACAAATCGTGTTCAACCAGCAGATTATTTTCACCACAGTTTGGTACATACACACCCGCATGCGGAAATTCTCCTTTCATGTTATTGATGTACACTCCGTACTTTCATCGCTCTTTCGATGATCTGTTATTCAGCCTGTATTACATTGTTCATGTGCATATATGGTATACTTTAAAGGATCAAACTCCTACAAGCTTGTAGGATCACAATGCCTCAAGCAAAACTTATAATAAGCATTTGGGGCGACAAAATTTCTATAGGGGACAAAAAAAATTGCTCAGGGTGATAAGATTTAGACTACGGCTTTTATAGAATGTTCGCACATCTCTTTGTAAAAAGCATTCTATGGATATAGCAAGCTTCTCCTGCTGAAAACGTGAACTGAATGAGGAACAAGAATTCACTTGCAGTCTCTCAATTCTTTTTCTATTTCGAATGACCTGCATATATAATCGCTTTTGTTCAACTGCAGAGCTGCAGCATTGCACCTCCAAAAAAATGTATAAATGTATTATTTTTATTATAAAATGTGATAATTCCAAAGTTATTCAGAATTTTACTCATTGTTAGTATTCCAGGAAACTTTATTGACAAAACAATATCTACTATACTTATGTACCATATAATTAGCGTTTTCTAAGAAGAGCTTTTGTTCTCAGATCGATAACTTGACCCTTTTTTATATAAGCTTGAACAAAAGATATCTTCTAGAAGCTCATCATTGTATTGCTATAAAAATTAGTTCAAGGAAATATTAATAGAGATAGAGCTACTTTGGAATAGCTTTTTTTGAATAATAAATTTACCAAAAACAAAATATAATCATGCATTATATAATTACACTGAAGTTTAGAATATCAGTCATATTTATATATCTGCTTTCCTCTCATAATAAGTAGGTACAGATAAGCATCCGAGATCAAAAGGTTAATGTTTTTTGTAGCCAGTTTTCCACCGCCTGCATTATAATCGCATTAGATTTTGTAACATCTTTCTTGTCTAGCAATGCATGTAAATATTGAATTTAAAATTTGTGCAAATTACAAGGAGTATTTCTATTTAATTATTTATTAAAATTTATTATATTTTTTTTCTGAACTATAAGCATTACAAGTTTCTTTCATCTTTTTTTCATTCTTTCCTGCATAGAATTATTTTCAATGCATGTTTAATCCTCCACGTTAAAGACGAAAATTCATGTTTTTTAAATACCTTTTTCCTACAAAAGAAGCGTATAAAAGATTGAAAACACGTTCGTGACGTCCCACGAGGGAATATAAAAATCTGCAGCTATGATATACTCGTCCTATAACTAGCATTTTAATAAAAAAAAAAAAAAAGAACAACTGAATATTTCACCAGTTTACGTTATCGCCTAAGGATTAGATTTTGAAGAACTTATTGCTGCGAATTCTCTTCTAGGAGAAAATACTTCAAAGCAGATAACATGAATTTTTCATCTAGATGCAAAGCTGTTGTTTGCTTTTATCTACAACATTGGAATGCAGAAGAAAGTAATAGCAAATAATAGAAAAATACTGTGACTTGCATGAAACATGGATAGGTTTTGCATAAACTTATTTCAAGAATTTAACCGAAATATATATGTATTACCATATCAGAATTGTTAAAATAAAATTTATAAACTTTTCGTTTTTATCATTTCTCGTATTTCTTGCTCCAATCCAATAATAATGCTCCCCTTTTTCATATAACAGCCGAAGTTTTTACTTGGCTGCAATTTACAAAGTGTACTGAGTTCCTTTAAGTTTAAAAATTGTAGCTGCAAAAAATGTCATTAAAGTGTAGATAAAAGCACATAAAAGGTACTACACAATATGAATTTCTCAGAAATATATTTTAAGGTATGAAAATATGAGATATGACGACGAAACTCACTGTGACATTTAATTAAAATTTAATGGAACTTGCTTTACTGAATACTGTTTAATTCCTTATTCTAATTTCTATTTTAAAATACATATTGATTTCACGAAGGTATAAAAAACCTTCCAATAGGATTTAATTACGATAAAAATAATGAATAAAACTCGATGCTATTTTGTAATCAATCAGACTATCTGTAATCAATTTGCGACTCATCTCGCAATAAATAACCTTTCAATCAATATTTCGATTATTGTTGTAAACTCAAAGTAAAACTATTCCATGCACACATTTATTCAAATATATTATTTGCGGGTTTAATAATTTTTCAATACCAACTGTATTGGCTATAGCCAATACAATTGGTATTCTCTGAAAAACTTTTTCTGTTTTGTCCTGTCTATTTCGTCAACTACAAAATGAACTGTCAATACACGCTATTCATAACGTGAATGCGAACCACCAGAATGAAGTTGTCAATAACCGTATTTATCGGAATAAGCTTTTAGTAATGGATATCATCACTGAATTTTTCTTCAGTAAAACTGAAATATTTTTTTATTACAAAACAATCACGATATAAAAAATAATTAAATATGCACTTAGTGTAATAGTAAACCAATTACAAGATCAAGTTTTAAAAAATACAGATTGATTACGAAACAAAAGGCAATACGTAATCTTTCGAAATTTTTTGTGACAGACGATGACGTATATTTGTTAATATATCAGTGTCAGATAATATTTCAAGCGTGACGTAAAAAAAGTATGATTGGCGATTTTCAACGGATATGAATCAAACATGTAGTTATCTATAATGCACTAAATTCTGAAGTATCATTTTATATGCGATAGCGAATCAGAAACGAAGCTTTAATATGTAGTATGAATTGGATTTAATATCAATATATCGTAGAAGGGCGTAATTTTTTGGTATTCTGACAATGTCAAAATTACAAATTGAAAAATATTTTTTGGTATTGTGCAAGCAAAGGAATTATCTTAAAATACATTCCCAAAAATGAAAGTTAAACAAAAATTCAGAAGGGATGAGAAGCCATTGTGCTCGGATCAAGAAATTTTATACTGCCTTCTACGATGCCTTGATTCAATTATTCTATGGTGTTAATGAATAAATCGAAATTTTCCAGAGTGCCCTCGTAAATGAATCAATATCCTGGGTATAATAGAAGATCATTTTACGAATATGGCTATTTCAACCTACATAATTGTGAACCAGATTTAGCTATCAAACTAATGATTTATTATACTTTGGGGACTTTCGAGAGGGAAAGTGAAATGCATTTTTTATACGCCAGACTTCGGAATGTTATCATTGAAACGAATTGTAAATGATTGATAGGATTATGATATATGCCATTGTAGTTTATAATTAATTTAGGATTCTTAATTTAGAATTATTAATTTACGCCTACATATCACATGAATCAATTTTATAATTTCCAAAGCAAAACAAACTACATAAATCAAAATAATGTATTCTTTAATTTATTTATATAAATTCCTCTTTGAATAAAAAAATAATGGATCATTAGTTAACAGTTCTGTATTTCAAAAGTATGCACATGCGCCGATATTGCATTCAAGTAACCCATCTTGTTCTGAGTAAAAACTTCTTCAGGCACTCATACATAATTAATCGCGATCTATAATGACACAGATAGATGTGCATATTTAATAAAGTATGGAATGTGAAACTTCTAATCAGTATAACTTCGATGGAATGCAAATAATTTCGCAAAATTTTCTTATACTAATATTTTCCTAGGATTTAAATTATTTTTTAAAACCAAAATCAGCTTTTTGCTATGGTTTGTTTTCGTCGAAGAAAGAATATGTAGAGAATTTTAAGGCTCATTTTTTTTCCACTTGCAAAAATTTGTAGGTTTTGTAGATTTTGAGATAATTGGTAAAAAGTGGATTTTTTAAAAACGAAATATTCCAATCTTTTTTCACTTCAATTCTCGCTAATTTAGCCAATTTTCAGAATTTTTTGAATTTATCAATACTGAAGTAACTATATCCAAGCAAGAAAAACGAAAATATTGTAGTAAACAAATAAGTTGTTAATTTCTTTTTTTGAGAGATTTGAGATCATGATTTTAAACTTCAAGCGTTTCGTTTAGCGAGCGAATTTAAAACTACGGAAAACTTTCAGTGAGAAAGTTGTTCATTAAAGTCCCAACAAGTTTTCTGGAAAGTTTTAGTTCAATATTGGATTAATAATTCAAAAATTATAAATGTTTTAAAATCCAAGCACCAATCTTGACGCTGCCCAAAAACGTTCTTAAATCCGTACTTAAGTATTGATAAATTCAAAAAATTCTAACAATTGGCTAAATTAGCGCGAGTTGAAGTGAAAAAAGATTGGAATTTTTCGTTTTTAAAAAATCTACTTTTTACCAATTATCTCAAAAACTACAAAACCTACAAATTTTGAAAGAGGAAAAAAAGATGCGCCTCGAAATTCTCTACAAGTATCAGTCTTGCAAATTAAAATTCAAAAGATTTTTTAAATTAACACTCAGGACAATGCTTCCCAGGCTGAATCCATCCGTATTCCCTTTTGGTTGCCAGCGGTTCATTTGCATACGACTTTCGAGTTGGATAAGACGTATTTATCTTATACACGAACAGGCGCAGAATACTAGACCTTCGGGTTGAAATAAAAGTGACTTATAGCTTTCAAATTCTGTTATGAAGTTTACAAATTTATGGAAGGAAACATATTAAACGATCTCAACTTTTTATTTTCTTTCTAGGATGTCAAACCACTATTTTTTAAACGTTCGCTAAAAAATAAAGTACATAAGAATAATGCTGGTAACTTTTATCCATAATTCACAAGCAATGTTCAATTTTTGCAGAGCACTCCCTTTCCATGACCTTCCTT